>JASDQU010106802.1:12526-36523 GCA_032191745.1 Picea mariana | reverse complement strand
TTTTGGGTTATTTTAACCTCTACCAGACATGCGAATACATGCATATGCATATTCAGTTTCAAGTAGTATTTAACTGTGAAAATGCTAATTATAAATTCTGGGAAACATATAAACATACAGGTGCATGCCTATTTTTAGTGGATTGGAATATGCATAGTTATACAAACAACTAAGGGGCATTTGATTGTTGCTATATATATCCAAGTAAGTCTAGAAAGAATTTAGAATATAGTTTCTTATGTGAATACTTATTGTTGTTGATGCAGATTTTTTTCTAAGTTATATAAACTTCTATCTACAGAGAATTAATTTTTGAATGTCACAGAGAGAAACCACATTTAGACCCAATGGTACAAACGCCAAATCAAAATACTGAGAGGTACCTCATTACAAACTATTCAGGAATGTCGTACAAGTAATAAACCCCTATAGAAATAAATGGTTGTCCTCACGAGTTAGATGAGACCACTAGCCACTATGATATGGGGTTCGTCTTCCTCATACAGAACCAGGTTAATGGTATTTCGTAAGCTTAAGAGCAGAGATAACAAATACATATCTTAATAAAATAGTTACAGAGACCATCCCAAAAGTCTTTCACGACTCACCTGTCCCAAAAACCTATTGTAAATCGGCTAGAAAGGTTGGCACCGCTTACCTGGTAAAGTAGTGCTCTTTGGGCAAGTAATGTCTAGTGTTTGTATTGTAAAGGAGACCACTTCCTTGTCGGGGTTACACACTAAGTGCAGTTGTAAAATTATCGCAGAACGATTTCTTCCCGAAGTTACACACACCATGCAGGAGAAAAATGATCAATAGACTCAGGAAAACCCATTTCCTCATGGATTAATTGTAAGAGTTACACATTGTACGATGTGACATCCCCCAAAAATAAAATATTTTTATTTTTGTGTGCTGGAAATTTATTCCGTTTTTGGCAAATTTGAATCCGGAATTTTTTTTCCATTTATGGCAATTTCGAATTTCGAATTTAATAATTGTATTTAATTATTGTGACTGTTGGGTAGAGATCTGTTTGGACTCAACTAACTATTTGACTATGACACTTGTATCACAACAAAATATTTATATTAATTGCAGGAGGACAAATGGAATAGCCATGTTAAAAATTAGTTGACCATGACTCCATGAGTGGGGAACATGTTGGAACTGCCTCTGGGTTGATTATTACAAGTGGAAAATAAGAGATTTGGCCATTGGCAACACCTAAAAATCAGGGATTAAGAAAAGCTGTGAAAATCCCCAAAGGAGGGAAAAAGACTTCGGCAGAAATTGATAAATAGCATATGCGAGGAGGCAGGACGCTGCCAAGTATGCTGGGAAAGGATTGGGATTTCTCTTGTTGTTATGAGCATTGCCGAGAAAGTGTGAGGCAAGGGGAAAACTACTAAAAAATTTGGAATATTGTTGAGGAGTCTCCAAGTTCACCCTCATGGATTCATGGTCAGGCTAGGGGGTGAATCGGGCAAGTAGTTTTGGATGCCCCGTTCTACGGTTGGGAGGAACGTGGTTGTTCCCTTTGTCTTCCTACGGATTGGATTCAGATATGTTGATCTACCCGTCTCTATTATGAATGGTTATGTTTTTGTCCGATGTCATATTAAATCCGAACTGGAATGATCTCCATTCACTGTCTGAATGATTTTTCTGATGCATTGTATTTGATTAAATCAGAACTGTAACGATTTCCATTTTTTGTTCGTTGTGAGGAATATATGTGAAGGAAATATATATATATATATATATATATATATAGTTGAAATGCATCTTCTGAAATGTTCACATCTATCTGCTGAAGTTTAGTTAATTGTTGTGGAAGATGAAGTCCTTTCCTAATTTTAATATGCCTGTCATCACGAAGATCATAATGGACATCCAAACTCTAGAAAATTGTTCCTCCTATGAATAAAATGCTAGATGGATGCACCTATAATTATATTTCTATAAGTAAGTAAGGAAAGGAGGATATTAACGTCAATGGGGAAGATCCTCTCTGTAGTTAAAACCCCAGGAAACCAAACTCAGATCCCTCGGAACATCATTTATAATGACCAAACTCGGATGGAATGACATTCTTATTCATGTATTTACATAGATGCATAGATCGAGTACTATTGATGTTTAATGCATTGATTAAAAGAGGCTCTAAGTGAAATAATAGGAGTTACCTTCTACAAAAAACTGTTACCCTATTGTACCCCTTTTTATAGATTTTATGCGTATAAGACTCATAAGTTTGGACTTTCGGAATTTTGATAAATAAACGGATATTGAATCCTTCTACACCTACTATCTCAAAAAATGGAAGAAAGAACACCAGTATGGGACAAAGATCATGGAATTTTGAAATAGTGTGAAAATTACAGTAGAAGTAGAGTACTCTCTTCCTTTGCGTTTGACTAAATTATCACCTTAGATTTTCAACAGAAAGATTTTGCAATCTTCTAGTCCAACCTTTCCCCTTTTCACAATTTTGGTAGTTGTTGTGTGATGATGATGTTTTCTGTACTTGCGAAACCCTGAACTCTGAAATCCTGAAGTGCTGGTCACTTTTCGTAATTTCGGGAGTTGTTGTGTGATAGTGTTCAGCTTCTGTACTTGAGAAATCTCGAAACCCCAAAGTACGGGTCCAACCTTTCCACTTTTTCGCATTTCGGAGGTTGAAATTGTGAGGCTTGGGTGCTTGCACTCGCGATGTTACGAACACCGAAACCCTGAAGCACTAGTCCAACCTTCTCTTTTTTCATTTCGGAAGTTGTCATGTGTTGATGTTTGACTTTGTACCTACGAAATCCCAAATTTTGAAATCCCGAAATGCTGGTCACTTTTCACAATTTCAGGAGTTTCCATGTGTTGATGTTTGACTTTGTACCCGTGAAATCTCTAACTTTGAAATCCCAAAATGCTAGTCACTTTTCACAATTTCGGGAGTTGCTGTGTGTTGATGTTTGACTTTGTACCCGCGAAATCTCGAACTCTGAAATCTCGAAATGCTGGTCACTTTTTGCAATTTCAGGAGTTGCCATGTGTTGATGTTTGACTTTGTACCCGCGAAATCCCAAACTCCAAAATCCCGAAATGCTAGTCACTTTTCGCAATTTCAGAAGTTGTCGTGTGTCGATATTTTGGCTTTGTACTTGCGAAATCCTGAAATATTGATCACCTTTCACAATTTTGGGAGTTGTTGTGTGTTGATGTTTGGCTTCTGTACTCGCAAAACCCCAAAACCCCCAAGTTTTGGGCCCACAGTCTTTCTGGATTTTGGATTTTCAGAAAATAGTGGGATCCATGGTTTTGTTTGACACTTGTAGTCACCAAAACCCAATTGAATGATGTATTTTTCCCAAACGGTAAGAACATAGTAGGAATCATTGTCAGGGGAGCGAATCTCTAGTACGGTAATGTTTGGACTGGTAGGAAACATTGGAAAATCACCGAAAACCCATTTGAGCACTGTCTTCCACAAAAACTGTAGGAGCACAGAAGGAATTATTGGATTATATGAACAGCTCTAACACAGTAAGGAATGGACTGGTAGAATCAATGGAGAATTTTTTATCCGAGATAGAGGTAGGATAAAAGATAACAGATAACATTATGAGTCACTGTGTACAGGGCATGACAAGTACATAATTTATTGTATTGGAGGGTTTTAATCTAGTTAAACCGATGCTTAGTGTGAAGCTTGTTTTTTTAGTTCTTCTTGCCATGAAAACATGCACCTTTAAGTATTCGAATTTTTCCATAATGAGACTGTTGCTTAATGTCATTATGGATAGAATTAAATCTTACCTTCCCTTATATTTCAAGCTTAAACGGAATGGAGTTTCATCATAGAAATGTTTTTTTTTGGTGATTATGAGGTTCATTACATATGGTATTAGAGCAAAAGTTACAACAATGGGCTTGAACAGGACCATATTAATTGCTTAGTATATAATATGATTTATGAAAAAACTAATAAATCTTGTGGATTGCAGACATGAAGCTTTTATGTTTTGTGTTAAATAATGGCAGCTCAAGAAGGTGCAGAAATCAGGATGGAAGGGACTCCGCAGCAAGGACCTCTGGGAGATCCAAGACAGAATAGTGATGGAAGCTCACCCACGAAGGTGTTGGAAACAATGAGGAACCTTATTGTTGAACTACAGGTTTTCAAGGCCGACAATGAAAAATTGAAGAAGGCATAGCAGGAACAACAAGAGATAAATGAAGTCATGCTGCGTAGTATAGTAACCAAGAAAATCCCAAAAGATGATAACCCTAAGGAAGAGGTCAGCAAAAGGTCCTCCAAGAATTATGGTGTGAAAACAAAAAAAGGAGATAGTTCATCTGAAGGGACACCTTCAGCTGAAGACAAAACCATACCAGACAAAAAAAGAAAACAAATAGACCACCTTGAAGGAGAATTTAAAAATATTAAACCAGCTACTTTTGATGGAGAATCCAGGATAGGAGAAGAAGCCGAGGCATGGTTGTTAGACATAAAAAAATACTTCCAAATCTACAACTATTCCAGCAACATGAAGGTCAGAATGGCCATCTACAATCTGAAGGGGAAGATCATCATTTGGTGGTAGGACCTGAAATTGGCCAAGGGCCTAAAGGAGAAACAGTTAGAATGGTCTAACTTTAAGAAGTATTCAAGAAACGATACCTTTCTGAAAGCTATTATGAGAGGAAGATGAAAGAATTTTATGAATTACGACTCAGACAAATGACGATGGAGGACCTTATAAATAAATTTCTGGAACTATTAAGGTTCGTACTGTACATCTGGGAGGACAAGGTAAAAATCCAACGATTCTTAAGCTATTTACCACAGGCTTACCGGGACAAAATTGAGTTTGACAGCCCTAAATCGTTGAGTGAGGCATTTAGGAAGGAACGAATGTGCTATGACCAGTATAAACAATGGGTACAGTTTCCCAAGACCTGGAAGGATAAGAAGCAAGATGGAGTGCACCAGCGGAAGAAGGGATACCAGCCATCCCCTTATCAGAATGTAGCAAAATGTTTCCCAAGGAATGATTTTCACTCCAATCATCCGAATACGCAAGGTAGTAGTAAACCGGTACACCTAGGAACGAAGAAGTTTGGGGACAACTCCCGCAAGCCATTAAAGTGTTGGGAGTGTGGAGAGCCTCATCTAAGGAGGATCTGCCCACGTTTAATTACAGCAAACAACACTGCTATCCACAATTTGTAGGAAGCCACGATAGTGGGATACATGGGCAGAAGTTTGCATTGGATAAATGCAACCATAGATGGTCGACAAGCTGACCACTAGTCCTCGGTGGTAGAAATCGAAGGTAAAATACATGACACTCGATTTTTTGTTTTAATTGACCCTGGAGCTACATTAAGTTATATTACTCCTGATGTAGTAGAGTTGAATAAACTTAAGAAACAAAAGCACGAAAAATCTTGGCTTGTACAACCAGCGACAGGTGCTAAAAGAAAAGTAGTTAACTTTATTTCCAATCTTGAGTTCAACTTAGATGGTCAAAATATAAGGACCAATATGAATGTCCTACCACTAGGGTCTTATGATATGATTATCGGGATGGATTGGTTGGAACAACACAAAGCAGTACTAGACTGTTATAAAAAGATACTTAGCTACAAAGATAATTTTGGCATTGTTAGAACAACCCAAGGCATACCAAAACATGTGTCAGTCAGACAAGTTTCAGCGATGCAATTCAAGAAATGTATTAGAAAGGGATGTCAATTTTACGCCATCCAAGTAATGAATCTATTAGAAAAAGAAGATAAGCCCAAGTTAGAAGACTTTGCTACCTTACGTGAATTCAGAGACATGTTTGCTGATGAGATACCAGAATTACCTCCTAGGAGAGAAATTGATTTCTCCATAGACTTACTACTTGGATTAGCCCCCATCTCAAAAGCATCCTATCGAATGAGTCTACCAGAACTGACAAAATTAAAAATACAATTACAGGAATTGTTGGACAAAGAGTATATCAGACGAAGTGTCTCGCCATGGGGAGCACCAGTCCTCTTTGTGAAAAAGAAATACGGTACTCTAAGACTATGTATCGATTATAGACAACTGAAGAAAGTGACCATTAAGAACAAATACCCCTTACCCAGGATAAATGATTTGTTTGATCAATTTGGTGGGGCCAAGATCTTCTCAAAATTGGATTTACGATCCAGTTATCATCAAGTTAGGATAAAGGACCAGGACATAAACAAAACAACTTTTCAAACAAGATACAAACACTACGAGTTTGTAGTCATACGTTTTGGACTCACTAATGCACCAACCACATTTATGTGCTTGATGAACAACATTTCCAGCTAGTACTTAGACAAGTTCGTAGTAGTATTTATCGACGATATTATGATCTATTCTAAAACAGAGGAGGAACATAATGAACACTTAATAATAGTTCTGCAAACACTAAGGAAACACAAACTATATGCAAAATCTGACAAATGTGAATTTTATCAAAAGGAAATACAATATTTAGGACATGTCATTTCCTCGAAAGGTATTGTCATAGACCCTAAGAAGATAAAAGCCATTATGGAATGGCCAATGCCTAAGGATGTGACAGATATCCGGTCATTCATGGGAATCACTGGATATTATAGCATATTTATAGAAGGGTTCTCCAAGATAGCCTACCCTATCACGTCATTACAAAATAAAGGGACCAAGTTTAACTGGTCGCAAAAGTGTCAAGACAGTTTTAACAAGCTAAAAGAATTATTGACATCAGCGCCCATTTTGAAGGTAGCAGATCCGGATAAAGACTTCATAGTATGCGTTGATGCAAGTAAAGAGGGACTAGGTGGTGTTCTAACTCAGGAAGGGCACGTTATTTGTTATGAGTCCTGGAAATTAAAAGAACATGAGCAAAATTATGTCACTCGTGACTTAGAATTGGCAGCAGTAATACATGCCTTCAAAATGTGGCAACACTATATAATGGGCAGCAAATTCTTACTATTGATGGATAATAGCGGAGTGAAATATCTATTTAACCAACCAGACCTTAATGCAAGACAAGCAAGGTGGCTAGCCTTCATGAGCGAATTCAACTTCGAGGACAGACATATCAAGGGTAAGGAAAATAAAGTAGCAGATGCTTTAAGCCACATAATCCATGGGTTATTTGAGATAAATATCAGCAGGGCAGAAAGTGATCTGGAACAAAGAATAAAAACGAGAGGTATTAACGACGGAAATTACACTAAGATGATGGAAGAATTTCAAAACAGTATCACAAACTCATATAAACCAGATATAAGTATCGACAAGAAGGGACTATTAAGATTTAAAAATAGACTTTACATACCAGATTCAGTAGAGCTAAAATTAACTATTTTAGATGAAGTGCATAAGAAGTCGTATTCTGGCCATCCAGGTTACCAGAAGACAATAACAACACTAAGAAAACTATTTTACTGGCCTAACATGAAGGGCGAAACAACAGAGTACTTGGCTAGGTGCCAAGATTGTCAGGAGGTTAAGGCCGAACACCAG
Organism: Picea mariana; assembly: GCA_032191745.1. Taxonomy (NCBI): domain Eukaryota; kingdom Viridiplantae; phylum Streptophyta; class Pinopsida; order Pinales; family Pinaceae; genus Picea; species Picea mariana. The sequence continues at coordinate 28,983 of JASDQU010106802.1, read as the reverse complement.
CATCCATCCAGCCTATTACAGCCATTACCAGTACCAGAATGGAAATGGGAGATCATATTGCTAGACTTTATAACAGGTTTGCCTAAAACTTAGAAACATAATGATTCTATCATGGTTGTAATCGATAAACTCAGTAAGTCTTTACACTTTATTCCTGTAAAGTATACTTTTAAAGCTATTAATATTGTTGAAATATTCATGAAAGAAATTTTTAGATTGCATGGTATTCCTAAAATGGTGATTTCAAATAGAGACATAAAATTCGCATCCACTTTTTGGAAGGAACTATTTGCAGGGATAAATACTAATTTGAATTTTAGTATGAGTTATCATCCAGAAACGAATGGACAGACCAAAAGGTTAAATCAAATCATAGAGGATATGCTCCGCATGTATGTAAGAACGAAGCCGAACAAGTGGGAAGACTACCTACACTTGGTAGAATTTGCATATAACAATGGGTACCAAACTTCGGCTAAGTTGAGCCTTTTCGAAATATTGTACGATAGAAAGTGTACAACTCCAATTAGCTGGGATAACCCAACTGAAAAAATCATGGTTGGACAAGAGATGCTCCAAGAAATGGAGAACATGGTAAGGAAGGTACAACAGAACTTGAAAGAAGCACAGGATAGATAGAAGAGCTATGCGGATCAGAAAAGAAGACACTTGGAATTTCAAGTGGGAGACCATGTTTACTTGAGGGTCAAATCCAGAAAAATCTCGTTGAAGTTAGGGAACTGTGCCAAGCTAGAACCCGGGTTTTGTGGTCCCTTCGAGATACTATCTCGAATTGGACCCATAGCATATCAACTTTCACTTCCAGCTAATATAAGAATTCATAATGTATTTCACGTTTCCTTGTTGAAAAAGTATATTCATGACCCTACTCATATGTATGATTGGAACTTGGTGTAGGTGGAACCAAAGGGTGAGTTCCAGGTGGAACCCCTGTGCATTCTAGACCGAAGAGAAATAACACTTCGGAACAGAGTCATCGCTCAGACAAAGGTGCAATGGAAGCACTTTAGTCCTGAGGAGGCTACTTGGGAATTGGAGGGACATTTGCAGAAATCTCATCCAATCCTATTCTAGGAAAGGAACGAACACTGAGGAAAGTTTTTTACTAAAGGGGGAAAGGATGCGACATCCCCCAAAAATAAAATATTTTTATTTTTGTGTGCTGGAAATTTATTCTGTTTTTGGCAAATTTGAATCTGGAAAATTTTTACCATTTATGGCAATTCTGAATTTCGAATTTAATAATTATATTTAATTATTGTGACTATTGGGAAGTGATATGTTTGGATCAACAAAGTATTTGACTATGACACTTTTATCACAACATAATATTTATATTAATTGCAGGAGGACAAATGGAACAACCATGTTAAAAATTAGCTAACCATGACTCCATGAGTGGGGAACATGTTGGAAATGCCTCTGGGCTGATTATTACAAGTGGAAAATCAAAGATTTGGCCACTAGCAGCCCCTGAAAATCAAGGATTAAGAAAATCTTTGAAAATCCCCAAAGGAGGGAAAAAGACCTAGGCAAAAATTGATAAATAGCATATGCAAGGAGGCAGGACGCTGCCAAGTATGTTTGGAAAGGATTGGGAGTTCTCTTGTTGTTATGACCACTGTTGAGAAAGTGTGAGGCAAGGGGACAACTGCTGAAAAAATTGGAATATTGTTGAGGAGTCTCCAAGTTCGCCCTCATGGATTCATGGTCAGGCTAGGGGGTGAATCGGGCAAGTAGTTTTGGCTACCTTGTTCTACGGTTGGGAGGAACATGGTTGTTCCCTTTGTCTTCCCACAAATTGGATTCAGATATGTTGATCTACCCCTCTCTATTATGAATGGCTATGTTTTTGTCTGATGTCATATTAAATCCAAACTGGAATGATGTCCATTCTCTGTCTGAATGATTTTTCTGATGCATTGTATTTGATTAAATCAGAACTGTAACGATTTCCATTTTTTGTTCGTTGTGAGGAATATATGTGAAGGAAATATATATATATATATATAGTTGAAATACGTCTACTGAAATGTTCACATCTATCTGCTGAAGTTTAGTTAATTGTTGCAGAAGATGAAGTCCTTTCGTAATTTTAATATGCCTATCGTCACGAAGATCGTAATGGACATCCAAACTCTAGAAAAGTGTTCCTCCTGTGAATAAAATGCTAGATGGATGCACCTGCAATTATATTTCTATAAGTAAGTAAGGAAAGGAGGAGATTAACGTCAATGGGGCATATCCTCTCTGTAGTTAAAACCCCAGGAAACCAAACTCAGATCCCTCAGAACATCATTTATAATGACCAAACTCTGATGGAATGATATTTGTATTCATGTATTTACATAGATGCACAGATATAGTACTATTGATGTTTAATGCATTGATTAAAAGAGGCTCTAAGTGAATATACTAGGAGTTACCTTTTACAGAAAACTGTTACCCTATTGTACCCCTTTTTATAGATTTTATTCGTATAAGACTCATAAGTTTGGACTTTCAGAATTTTGATAGATAAATGGATATTGAATCCCTCTACACCTACTGTATCACATAATGGAAGTAAGAACACCAGTATAGGACAAATATAATGGAATTTTGAAATAGTTTGAAAATTACAGTAGAAGTAGAGTACTCTCTTCCTTTGCATTTGATTGAATTATCACCTTAGATTTTCAACAGAAAGATTTTGCAATATTCTAGTCCAACCTTTCCTCTTTTCACAATTTCAGGAGTTGTTGTGTGATGATGATGTTTTATGAACTTGCGAAACCCTGAACTCCGAAATCCCGAAGTGCTGGTCACTTTTCGTAATTTTGGGAGTTGTTGTGTGATAGTGTTTGGCTTCTGTCCTCACGAAATCCCGAAACCTCGAAGTATAGGTCCAACCTTTCCACTTTTTCGCATTTTGGAGGTTGAACATGTGAGGCTTGGGCACTTGCACTCGCGAAGTTCCGAACCCCAAAACCCCGAAGCACTAGTCCAACCTTCTCTTTTTTCATTTCGGAAGTAGTCATGTGTTGATGTTTGACTTTGTACCCGCAAAATCCCAAATTCCAAAATCCCGAAAATGCTGGTCACTTTTCACAATTTCGAGAGTTGTTGTGTGTTGATGTTTGAATTTGTACCTGTGAAATCTCAAACTCCGAAATCCCAAAATGTTGGTCACTTTTCGCAATTTCAGGAGTTTTCTTGTGTTGATGTTTGACTTTGTACCTGCGAAATCCTGAACTCTGAAATCCCGAAATGCTGGTCACTTTTCGCAATTTCGGGAGTTGTCATGTGTTGATGTTTGACTTTGTACCCATGAAATCCCAAACTCTGAAATCCTGAAATGATAGTCACTTTTCACAATTTCGGAAGTTGTCGTGTGTCGATATTTTGGCTTTGTACTTGCGAAATCCCGAATGCCGAAATCTCGAAATATTGGTCACCTTTCTCAATTTTGAGAGTTTTTGTGTGTTTATGTTTGGCTTCTGTACTCACGAAACCCCGAAACCCCCAAGTTTTGGGCCCATAGTCTTTTCGGATTTCAGATTTTCGAAAAACACTGGGATCCGTGGTTTTGTTCGGCACTTGTAATCAACGAAGCCCGATTGAATGTTGTATTTTTTCCAAACGGTAAGAACATAGTAGGAATCATTGTCAGGGGAGCGACTCTCTAGTACAGTAATGTTTGGACTGGTAGGAAACATTGGAAAACCACCGAAAACCCATTTGAGCACTGTCTTCGACAAAAACTATAGGAGCACAACAGGAATTATTGGATTATATAAACAACTCTAACACGGTAAGAAATGGACTGGTATAATCAATGGAGAATTTTTCATCCGAGACAGAGGTAGGATAAAAGATAACAGATAACATTATGAGTCACTGTGTACAGGGCGTGACAAGTACATAATTTGTTGTATTGGAAGGTTTTAATCTAGTTAAACCGATGCTTAGTGTGAAGTTTTCTTTTTTAGTTCTTTTTGCCATGAAAACATGCACCTTTAAGTATTTGAATTTTTCCATAATGAGACTGTTGCTTAATTTCATTATGGATATAATTAAATCTTACCTTCTCTTATATTTTTGGCTTAAACGCAAGGGAGTTTTGTCATAGAATTTTATTTTTTTTGCTGATTATGAGGTTCATTACATACGAAGACCATGTGATTAGGGTGAGGTGGCAAGAAATCAGTTGGCATGAAAGTCGAACGATGGGCCAAAGAAGTATGCTACAGGAGATAATTCAATGTTGTAGATAGAGTCGTAACTCTACGGTTCTTGTCAACATTTATGGTGAAAGGAATGATAGTTGAGTTAGGGTTATGTTCTAGTCTTCCTGGATGTCTATGTTTCACCTCTTAGCTCCTACCTACCGGATCGTTGATCCTTACACTAGATTCAGTTACCATGGGATCATTAAGCCAACTAAGAAACAAGTAGTGTGTTCCAACTGTGAACCATAACCACCTGAACGTTAGTGACATACGCACCGAGGTAATTTAATTAACGACTAGGTGTATTAGAAACACTTCTCGCTTGTAAACCAAAGTGGGCCTACATTACCAAATGATCGTTGTGGTTACACGTTATAGGAAACTATCTCATGGGTATGTCGTATGCGTCAACTCGGGGAAATGGAGGTTGCTAAAGAAAACACATGTTTACATAATTGTTCTATGCAAATGAAATAGAAAATCTAAGATGCATATATTTATATAGTTGTATTGTTTCAAATGAAGGGAACTATCAAGGTGTATATATATATTTATATATATGATTGTGTTACAAGTAGATTTAAGTCCCAACAAAGTACTTGTTAGTTAATAGGTTACTAAATCACCCTGTGTATTACAATTAAAGTTGAGTTATCCTTGGATGAATTCTTATAAATAACTTACACCTGTGATGAGGCAATAGTATGTGTAAGTTATGTGGTATAGTTAATGAACACCTGAAAGGTTGGAATGACAAGAAATCAATTCTAAGAACTCATATAATTTTTTCTTTTAATTGGTAAATTTGGGGATCATTACATATGGTATCAGAGAAAAGGTTACAACACTTGTACCTTGAAGAGGGCCACATTATTTACTTAGCATATATTTATGTTTATGTAAAAACTAATAAACCTTTATTATTACAAATAGAAAACCCTTTTTTGTTTTGTGTTAATCATGACAGCCCAGGATGACGTAGAAATTAGACTTGATGGAAATCTTGAACAAAGACCTCCTGAAGACCCAAGACAGAATAGTGATAGAATCTCACCTACTGAAGTTCTGGAAATGATAAGGAATATCATTGTTGAGCTACAAGTTTTCAAAGAAGACAATGAGTAGCTGAAGAAAGCACAACAAGAACAAAAGTAAATAAATGAAGTCTCACTGCGAAGTATAGTGACAAAGAAATCCCCAAAGGACGATAACCAAGAAGAAGAGGTAAGTAAAAGGGCCTCCAAGAATTATGTTCCTGAAGCAGAAACAGGGGATAGATCTTTTGAGGGTACACCTTCAGCTGAAGACAAAACAAGAAAATACAGAAAAAGGAAATAGGTAGATCACCTTGAGGGAGAATTTAAGAAAATCAAACCAGCTACCTTTGATGGGGAATCTAGAACAGGGGAGGAAGTTGAAGCATGGTTACTAGACATCAAGAAGTATTTCCAGATATACAACTATTCCAGCAATATGAAAGTTAGAATGGATATCTATAATCTGAAAGGAGAAGCCAACATTTGGTGGCAATACCTGAAACTAGCCAAGGGTCTAAAGGACAAACAAATGGAATGGTCTGACTTTAAGAAAAATTACTTATCTGGAAGTTACTATGAAAGAAAAATGAAAGAAATTTATGAGTTACGACTTGGTCAAATGGCTATGGAAGATCTCATAAACAAGTTCCTAGAATTACTAAGGTTTGTACCGTATATCCGAGAGGATAAAGTGAAAATCCAGTGGTTCCTAAGCTGTCTACCACAGTCTTACAAGGAAAGAATCGAGTTTGATAACACCAAGTCATTGAGTGAAGTATTCAGGAAAGCTCGAATGTGTTATGACCAATATAAACAATGGAAATAATTTCCCAAAGCTTGGAAGGATAAGAAACAATACCAAATGAACCAACATAAGAAGGGATACCAGCCAACTTCTTATCGGAACGCAGTAAAAAGATTTCCCAGAAAAGATTTTCACTCCAACAATCTAAATACACAAGGCAGCAGTAACCAGGTAAATCTGGGAACAAATAAGTTTGGGGACAGTCCTCGCAAACCACTAAAGTGTTGGGAATGTGGAGAACCTCATCTAAGGAGGAATTGTCCATGTTTAAATTCAACAAATAGAATTGTTGTTCATAATTTGCAGGAAACCTCGATGGTGGGTGATGTGGGTAGAAGATTTCATCGGATAAATGTAGTCATGGATGGCCGACAAGCTGACCACTAGTCATTTGTGGTGGAAATTGAAGGTAAAATCAATAACACTCAAATTTATGTTTTAATTGATCCAAGAGCTACGTTAAGTTATATGAATTCTAGTGTAGTAGAGTCAAATAAACTCAAGAAATTGAGACACGCAAAATCATGGCTAGTACAACTCACAACAGTAACAAAAAGGAAAGTGGTTGACTTTATTTCTGATTATGAGTTCAGTTTAGGTGGTCAAAACATAAGAACAAATCTGAACATTCTACCACTAGTATCTTATGATGTAATTATCAGAATGGATTGTTTATAACAACATAAAGCAGTACTAGATTGTTATGCAAAGACATTTAAATATAAAGAAGAAAATGACACTACTAGGACAATCCAAGGTATACAAAAACCAATATCAGTCAGACAAGTTTCAACAATGCAATTCAAGAAATGCATGAGAAAGGGTTGTCAAGTTTACGCTATCCAAGTAACAAACCTGTTATAAAAAAGAAGATAAACCAAACTTGGAAGACTTTGTTGTTCTACGTGATTTCAGAGACATGTTTGTTGATGAAATACCTAAATTACCCCCTATAAGGGAGATAGAATTTTCTATCGACTTGCTACCTGGTTCAGCCCCTATCTCTAAAGCACCTTATCGAATGAGTTTGCCAGAATTGACAGAATTAAAAATTCAACTACAGGAATTATTGGACAAAGAATATATCAGACCAAGTGTTTCACCATAGGGAGCACCAATCCTCTTTGTGAAAAAGAAATATGACACTCTAATACTATGTATCAATTATAGAAAATTTAGAAAAATGACTATTAAGAACAAGTACCCCTTACCTAGGATAAATGACCTATTCGATCAAGTAGGTGGGGCAAAGATCTTTTCGAAGTTGGATTTACGATCTGGTTATCACCAAGTTAGGATAAAATATGAGGACATAAGAAAAACAACTTTTCGAACAAGATATGAACATCACAAATTTGTAGTTATACCTTTCGGACTCACTAACGCACCAGCCACATTTATGTGTTTAATGAATAATATTTTTAGTCAGTACTTGGGCAAATTCATACTGGTATTTATTGACGACATTCTGGTATATTCTAAAATAGAAGAAGAACATGAAGAGCACTTAAGGATAGTTCTGCAAACTTTAAGGAAACATCAACTGTATGCTAAATTCAATAAGTGTGATTGTTATCGGAAGAAAATACAGTACCTAGGACACGTAATATCTGCAGAAGGCATTCTAGTCGATCCTGAGAAAGTAAGAGCCATCATGGAATGGCTGGTATCGAAGGATGTAGCGGATATTCGTTCATTCATGGGAATCACCAAATATTATCATAGATTTATAGAAGGGTTTTCCAAAATTTCCTACTCTATCACATCATTACAAAAGAAATGGACCAAGTTTAACTGGTCACAAAAGTGTCAAGATAGTTTTAATAAGTTAAAGGAATTGTTAACAACTGCACCCATTTTAAAGGTAGAAGACCCAGATAAAGACTTTACCGTCTGTGTTGATGCGAGTAAAGAAGGACTAGGTGGTGTCCTAACTCAATAAGCACATGTTATTTTTATGAGTCCCGAAAATTAAAGGAACATGAGAAAAACTACGTCACTCATGAATTAGAATTGGCAGCGGTAATACACGCCTTAAAAATGTGGCGACACTACATAATGGGCAGAAAGTTTCTATTATTGATAGATAATAGCGGTGTGAAATATTTGTTTAGTCAGTAGTACCTTAATGCAAGGCAAGCAAGGTGGCTATACTTCTTGAGCGAATTCGACTTTGAGGTAAGACATATCAAGGGTAAGGAAAATAAAGTAGTTGATTTTTTAAGAAGAAGAGTTCATGGGTTATTTGAAATAAATGTCAGCATGGCAAAAAGTGATCTTGAATAGACGATAAAGACTACAAGTAATAACGACAAAAATTACACTAAGACAGTGGCATAATTAGAAAACACTACAAAAGATTCAGACAAAACAGAGTTGAGTATTGATAAAAATGGCCTACTACAATTTAAAAACAGAATGTACATACTAGATTCGACAGAGTTAAAGTTAGCAGTTTTGGATGAAGTTCATAAGAAACCATATTCTAATTATCCAAGATACCAGAAAACAATAGAAGCACTTAGAAAATTATTTTATTGTCCTAATATGAAGGGAGAAACAACAAAATACTTAGCTAAGTGTTAATATTGTCAGCATGTAAAAGCCAAACACCAGCATCCAGCTAGCCTATTACAGCCCTTACCAGTACCAGAATCGAAATGGGAGACTATATCATTGGACTTTACTACAGGTTTGCCTAAAACTCAGAAACATAATGATTCTATTATGGTGGTAATCGATAAACTTAGTAAGTATGCACACTTTATTCCTGTAAAGTCTATTTTTAAGGCTATTAAAATCACTGAAATATTCATGAAATAAATTTTTAGACTGCATGGTATTCCTAAAATGGTGATTTCAGATAGAGACGTAAAATTCACATCTCCTTTTTGGAAAGAATTGTTTGCAGGGATAAATACTAATTTGAATTTTAGCACGAGTTATCATCCACAAACGGATGGATAAACTGAATGAACAAACCAAATCATAGAAGATATGCTCCTCATGTATGTAAGAACAAAACCAAGCAAGTGGGAAGACTACCTGCACTTGGTGGAATTTGCATATAACAATGGGTACCAAACTTGAGCCCCTTCGAGGTAATGTATGACAGAAAGTGTACAACTCCAATTAGCTGGGATAACCCGGTTGACAGACTCATGGTTGGACTAGAGATGCTCCAAGAAATGGAGAATACGGTAAGAAAGGTACAACATAACTTAAAAGAGGCATAGGACAGATAGAAGAGTTATGCATACAAGAAAACAAGACACTTGGAATTTCAACTGGGATACCATGTTTACTTAAAAGTCAAAGCCCAAAAAGGTTCACTGAAGTTAGGAAACTATGCCAAGTTGGCACCCAGAGTTTTTAGGCCCTTCAAGATACTAGCTCAAATTGGACACGTAGCATACCAACTAACACTTCCAACCAATCTAAAAATTCATAATGTATTTCATGTTTTTTGTTGAAAAGGTATGTTCATGACCCGACTCATATAATCAATCGGAACTTGGTCCTGGTGGAACCAGAAGGAGAGTTACCGGAGGAAACCCTGCGCATTCTAGATCGAAGAGAAATAGCACTTTGGAACAAAGTTGTCGCCCAGGTAAAGGTGCAATGGAAGCACTTTAGCCCTGAGGAGGCCACTTGGGAGTTGGAAGGAGAATTGTTGAAATCTCATCCAACCTGGTTCCAAGGAAAGAACGAACACTAAGGATAGTGTTTTATTGAAGGGGGAAAGAATGTGACATCCCCAAAAATAATTTATTTTTAATTTTGAGATTTCTTAGGAAAATTATTCTGTTTTTTGTAAATTCAAAATTGGAAAATTTTTGCCATTTTTGGAAATTCTAAATTTAATTAATTGTAATTAATGATTATGACTGTTGGGCAGAGACATGATTTGAACCAAATAAATTCTTGACTATGACACTTGTATGAAACAAAATATGTTATAATTATTGCTGGAAGACAAATGGAACAACCATGTTGAAATCAGTTGACCATGACTCCATGAGTCGGGAACATGTTAGAACTACCTCAGGGATGATTATTACAAGTGGAAAATGAGGAATTTGACCATTGGAAGCCCCTGAAAATCAAGGATTTAGAAATCTACAAAAATTCCCAAGGGAGGGAAAAGACCTACGAAAAATTAATTTTGGATATATAGCATATGTGAGGAGGCAGGACGCTGCCTAGTATGTTGGGGAAAATATTATTGATTACTTGTTGTTATGAACACTACTTTCTGAGTGTGAGGAAAGGAGAAGATTGTTGAAGCTGAAAAGCATTTGCTGAGGAGAAGTTCTGAGTTAGCCATCTTGGATTCATGGTCAGGCTAGGGGGTGAATGGAACAATTGACCGTGGTTGTTCCATTCTAAGGTTGGGAGGAATGTGGTTGTTCCTTTTGTTTTTCAAAGAACCAATTGAGATATGTCTCTCTACACTCTTCTGCCTATAAATATCTATCTTGTTTTAGAATGACGATTAGAGTGCATATACAAGTTGTTGGGTGAAGTATTTCTACTGAAATTCTTTCAAACTCAAGAGTTGTTTTATTAATTAAAAGAGGGTATATATATATATATAGTTTCATCGTTGTGTAATTGCTTACCATGAATTCAGATTACAAATGGATGAAATGGGCATAGGATAAACTCCCGTCAGACTTAAATCTATGCTCAAATAAGACTGCCTATATGTATTTATATGACTATTAACAAGTTAAATATTTTAGAAACCTTTTGGGTTATTTTAACCTTTACCAGACATGTGAATACATGCATATACATATTCATATTCAAGTAGTATTTAACTGTGAAAATGCTAAACATAAATTCTGGGAAACATATAAACATATAGGTGCATGCCTATTTTTAGTGGATTGGAATATGCATAGTTATACGAACAACTAAGGGACGTTTGATTGTTGCTATAGATATCCAAGTAAGTCCAGAAATATTTTAGAATAGAATTTCTTATGTGAATATTTATTGCTGCCAATGCAGATTTTTTTTCTAAGTTATATAAAATTCTATGTACAAAGAATTAATTTTTGAATGTCGCATAACTTGAAATCCGAGTCCTTCCATTAAAATTGACTATATAATCGAAGTAAATGATTACAATTGTATTTCATTTCAATAACATAGAAATAAAGACGGGTAATGAAAATACATCATGTATGTTCCATAATCCTGAATTTCAGTCTAGAAATTAAATGATTATGCAAGCTCTACAAAAAAAAATGTTGTGTTCCATAATAGATTAACACTGGAGTCCAGATCCAGTGTGGGGGTTTTTCCCCTCTGATTCCCCTTATGAATTTTTAAAATACAAATAAATAGTTGATATGAATCTGGTGTAGGAATTAATACAATTATCTTAGAGGACACCTGTGTCTTTAGAGTAAAACCTCGATGGTTATTCTTCCCTTTGAAGGCCATAAGGTGGAACTTGAGTACCTTTCGAATGAGGTCTCGTAATTGTCCAGTCTGTCGAGAAATCCCTCACTGGAAGAGAAGATTCAATATGTATAAGAGTTATGGAAACAGATAAACAACAACGAATATCAATGGAAATAAAAATAAATAAAAGAGTAATGATCATAACATTTTTCTTATGCAAACAAAATAAATGAAGTATGAAAAATCACTTAGCTTGAAATTACTAGGGTTCCTCGCCTCATTTTCGATGCCGAGCGAATCATTCTTCATCGAAGGGGAGGACTGGGTTACAATTTGGCTGATGGGTACCCTCGCCACATAAACATCGGTCCCATCATTAGTTGTTGTGACTGAACATATACTAAACCAGTACTCAGTATGAAATAAAGATTTTTAGAATTCTGTAAATAATTTCCACCTACTTATTCACATAATCCAGGAGAATAAATCATACATAGTATAAATCACTTATCACGTAATTGCCTATTTCGGAGCCTGATAGAGTTGTAAGTTACGGGTCTGGTTGTATAATACAATATTACAGAAAATCAGATAGGATAGATGCAATGGAGTTATGAGCACAATTAAAAATATCCTTTTACGATAACAGAGTAGGGATTGATCAGCACAAGCGAAAATCCCAGACCAATGCATTTGAACAAATCATATAAGACAAGCATAAAGAAAATAATGCTTTCGAGCAACTCCTATGAAATAAATTTAAGACTACAATATTTAATCCACAGAGAGAGTCAAATGACTGCAATAAATTCCTGTATAGGATGATTTATGTAGTTATAACCTATCACAAGTTCACACAACAACCAGAACCCCAGAAAATAAGGTTTGACCCTACAATGAATAATCGTGGGGAAGTAATTTCATCACAAGTTCTGGATGTATAAATTCAAGCATGTGGACTTGAATACATGATTAGGAGTTCAGGACAATCATACAAGAACCAGGAATATCAATCAGACTACAGTAAGTGAAAGGAATTACATATAATGATGTAACCATGAGCGTTATAGTCTACTCTTTACCCGTGACGGATCTTGTGATATAGAGTCATATGGGATGGAGGTTCGATACCCTCACAGAGTGAGACCACAGTTAGACCCAATGGTACAAACACCAAATCAAAAGACTAAGAGGTACCTCATTACAAACTATTCAGGAATGGTGTACAAGTAATAAAACCCTATAGCTGTGAATGGTCGTCCTCATGTGTTAGATGAGACCACTAGCCACTATGAGATGAGGTTCACCTTCATCATACAGAACCGGGTTAGTGGTATTCCATAAGCTTAAGAGCAGAAAGAACAAATACATATCTTAATAAAATAGTTACATAGACCATCCCAAAACTCTTTCACAACTGACCTGTCCCAAAAACCTATATAACTCGGCTATAAAGGTTGTGACACGCTACTTGCCCTCGACGACACAGCCACACCCACCAGGACCTTCTCTAATCTCCGGCCCAAAGAGCTTCAATGCTCCCCCAATCCCATATCGGCACCTTCCGTTACCCACGGGGTACTCTATTGATCTCCCGGCAAATGCCTCGGGAAATTGGGTCTCGCGCTATCGCGAAACTCGTTCACAAATATCGTGCAACTCAAAACTCCAAACCCCGATCCCCGATGGTCAACAGTCAACGACTTTGTATATCGGGGATTTCCCTATCGGGATATCGCCACTTGCGATGTCAACGCTTTGTGTTTTTAAACACTGAGTACAGAGGTACCAATCCCCGATACAGCGCCACCTGGAATCCACTCGCTCCCGGGCCCCACGTTGCCATGTCACATCAGGATTTCACGAATCGCGAATCCACGATGCAAGTGTTCCTTGGCTTCGAAAACCCCGAACGCTGAAACCTGATTATCCGACTTCTTGGGATCTCATGCCACCTGTCTTCGCTTTGATCGACGACTCCCATGGATTCGGGAAATCGCGACTCACGATTTCAACGAGTCTGCGAATCACCTCGCCAAACGTCGAATGTCGATATGCGATGGGTTGTTCTTTCATGCACCTACAAGTTAACTCCCTCGCAGCTCCCCTCAGATCTAACGGTCAGCGGGACTTCATGATTTCTTCTCCACGAACCTTGACCGTTTATTCTCCTTTTTGGAGATCTCTTCTGCTTCAAGGATTCTCCCGATTCGAAACCCACCTGGGTCTGTTCTCACCGTGTTCATGAAGGAACTATCCCTCCTAAGCTTCCTCACCCAGATTCCTTCAAAGGAAGGCCTTTGGTCTCCACCCTCCTGGCAGTCTCGACCTTGTACATCGAAGCACTCGTCCTCCTGAGTTTTCCCCTTGAATCCTCAAAGGATTCAATTTGACCTCTGTACTCCCCTTGCAAAGTCCTTGTGCACAAGAGCTATCTGTCCTGAGCTTCCATCCTGTGGCTTCGACCCTTACAGAAAACTTGGTTCTTCTTCTGTCTCTCTCCTGTAGATGGAGAATAAAACGCTTCTCGCAGTATTCCAACTCAAGCAACCTATTGTCAAGTATCCTGGGTATTCAGTAACCCAGTGAAATCTCCCTCAGAGGATCTTCACGCAGATAATAGAACTCGATGAGTTCTTTCCTCCTGGCTATCTGCGCACTCTCTCAACGCCCTCCTAGCGGAGTATCTCTGACACAGAACACCCATCAATTACACTATCTCTTTGCACTCACACACTTCACTCAACGTCCTCTAGAAGGAGCTCCTCAGAATCCTCAACAGAATTCTGGTCCTTCAGCACTCACAACAGAGCTCTTCCTCCGTGCACCTCTATGCACACGCTCGATACCCTCTTGGTAGAGATTCTACAGAACTCCTAACAGGTTCTGTCCACAAAAGTGTCTCAGCTACACTGCCTTGACTAAGGAGGTGTTCAGTAACCCCGAAAGTCCTCCTTCTGTATGAATTGTTGACTTCAAGACTGGTGCTCTCAGCACGTCTTTGTTCTGACTCCTTCGAGTTCAGAAGTGCCTCCTCAGTGCACTGGTATTCAGAGTTTCAACACTCTGTCATGCCCTCATGGCATGAACCCTCAAAGACCTCTCAAACCTGAAATCAAACACACTCCCTGCAAATGCATGATAACAGCATATAATTACAGGATAAGGAAAACACTCACAGACATACACATAAACAGAATATCATGCAGGAAAAACTGCTCTCTGTTCATATATTAACAATTGGCAAATACCTGTATTTTTACAAGGTGTTTCCCGAGCTCTCCTCGGCTCTACATGCATTCCCTTTTCATGTACCTCCGACTACTCAAAATGAGATCTGAATATCACTTTTTCCTGAGGTGCTCTTAGCGCTTCCCTCTAGGATTTACCTACTCTAATTAATTTACAATTAATGGTTGTCTAGTCTGCTATCCAGAACTAGATTCTCAGCCGATCTATAATAATTTCCTATCTTATCTACAGCCTGCACGAAGGCATGGCATTCATGGCTCACCAGCCTAAGACAATTAATTACATTCAATACAAATATGAATGAGGCTGCACCTCCCTTCATCCTTTGAATGTGTGCTGATGTGGTTGTCTGGCTGCATGGAGAGATGCTCCTGCATCATACTCTACAGCTGCAAAAATCATGAGCTCCTACTTATGAGCTTCCCCTGTACCTGCGGGAATCCACCTGGGTCCCAGACAAGTCTTTGGAGCTTTTCCTCTGCTCCATTCTATTGCTACTTCCACTGCGCTGCTGCTGCGGCTGTCATTTCTCTACCCAGCTTTTCTTCACTAGTAGTCTGTGCTGACCTCATCATTAGCATTCTGATGTCCTCTATTTCTCAGTCCAGCTGCTTTAGTGGTTGGCTCTTTTCCCGCAGTCTCCTCAGCTGCAAAAGATTTTGGCTAATGGACAGATCATCATGATCTCCCATACCACCTTCTTCTTTTTCATTTGTGGCCCTCAATTGCCACTTTACTGCAGTCTCCAGCTCTGCAGTTCCTTCTCGACTCTCCTGCTGCTCAGTCATCATCTTTTCTGACAGCTCAAATTCTACCAGATCTCTAGTTGGCTTTGTATTGTTCAACCAATCCTCCAGCATATCCAGTTCCATCTCCCATGGAGTGATAATCTTACCTGCCTGCTCCTCGACATCTTCTGCTGCTGGCCCCAGTGCTGCAGCTTCCTCAGTTCGCTTGCTGTAAGTGTTGTGACATTCCTGAGAATGCTCACTCTCTCCTTCTGGTTGGGCAGCTCCCAAAGTCTGCTCCAAATCCCTTTTTACAGTCATCTCCAGCTGTGATTTCTCTGCTGTTGCACCATTTGCAACGCAATTTTCTGCCTCTTCCTGGGCAGACGGTAAGAATACCTCGATTTTTCCAACCATTATTTGGTTCTCCAAATCTCTTGTGGTCAGCTGCACCTGCTGATCCCAATCAAATCCTAAGCTCACTTGTTCATTCCCGCAACGTGGAATGCTTCCGCTGCCTTCCCGACAGATTTTGAGATCCATTGACCCCACCTGCATCAGCATCCAATGCTGACTTGAACTCTTCCTTGAGCTTATGAGACTTTCGACTAGTCCCATCTTGTCATCTCTGCCCACCTAGTAGTCTTTGATGCTTCCACTGCCCTGCTGGCAGTCTTTGAGATCTTCATCTGATCTCCTCTCATTGCCCAGCTGGCAACGCAAAATTTCCTCATTGTCCTCCCGACAATCCATGAGATCTTCAACCGATCTCATTTCTGTTTCCTTGCCCAACTGGAAATTTGAAATTCTCTTGCTGCCCTCACGACAGTCGTTGAGATCCTCAACTAATCCCACTTCGTTGCCCTCCTGGAAAACTGGAATTTCTTCTTTTCTTCCCAACCGATAGTACTTGAAACCATCAGCTGATTCCAACTTATCCCAATCATCATCATCATCATCATCATCGAGACCTCTTCTAGTCTCTGGC
>JASDQU010106802.1:0-12147 GCA_032191745.1 Picea mariana | reverse complement strand
ACTGTCTATGGACTGCTACTTGCCTGCAAGCAAGTCCTCACAGAGTTCTCAGAAACCCTGTCTTCCTTCACCTGCAATATACAGATGAAATCCTACTATGATACCACTTGGTGCGTATCAGAGTGCTCCTCATCTTCTTCGCTCCTCTTGCCTGAAATATACAGACAAGTTCTCAGGCTCTGATACCACTTGACGCGCTACCTGCCCTCGATGGCACGACCGCACCCACCAGGACCTTCTCTCATCTCCAGCCCGAAGAGCTTCAATGCTCCCCCAATCCTGTATCGGGACCTTCCGTTACCCACAGGGTACTCTATTGATCTCCCGGCAAATGCCTCGGGAAATCGGGTCTCGCGGTATCGTGAAACTCGTTCACAAATCTCGTGCAACTCAAAACTCCGAACCTCGATCCCCGATGGTCAACGGTCAATGTCTTTGTATATCGGGGATCTCCCTATCGGGATATCGCCACTTGCGATGTCAATGCTTTGTGTTTTCAAACCCCGAGTACCGAGGTACCGATCCCCGATACAGCGCCACCTAGACTCCACTCGCTCCCGGGCCCCACGCTGCCATGTCACATCAGGATTTCGCAGATCGCGAATCCACAATGCAAGTGCTCCTTGGCTTCGAAAACCCTGAATGCTGAAACCCGATTATCTGACTTCTCGGGATCTTGTGCCACCTATCTTCGCTTTGATCGACAACTCCCGTGGATTCGGGAAATCGTGACTCGCGATTTCAACGAGTCTGCGACTTACCTCGCCAAACGCCAAATGTCGATATGCGATGGCCTGTTCTTTCGTGCGCCTGCAAGTTAACTCCCTCACAGCTCCCCTCAGATCTAACGGTCAGCGGGACTGCACGATTTCTTCTCCGCGAACCTTGACTGTTTATTCTCCCTTTTGGAGATCTCTTCCGCTTCAAGGCTTCTCCCGATTCGAACCCCACCTGGGTCTGTTCTCACCGTGTTCACAAAGGAACTATCCCTCCTGAGCTTCCTCACCCAGATTCCTTCAAAGGAAGGCCTTTGGTCTCCACCCTCGTGGCAGTCTCGACCTTGTACATCGAAGCACTCATCCTCCTGAGTTTTCCCCTTGAATCCTCAAAGGATTCAATTTCACCTCTGCACTCCCCTTGCAAAGTCCATGCACACAAGCGCTATCTATCCTGAGCTTCCATCCTGTGGCTTCGACCCTTACAGAAAACTCGGTTCTTCTTCTGTCTCTCTCCCGTATATGGAGAATAAAACGCTTCCCGCAGTCTTCCAACTCAAGAAACCTATTGTCGAGTATCCTAGGTATTCAGTAACCCAGTGAAAGCTCCCTCAGAGGATCTTCACGCAGATAATAGAACTCGATGAGTTATTTCCTCCCGACTATCTGTGAACTCTCTCAATGCCCTCCTGGCAGAGTATCTCTGACACAGAACACCCAACAATTATGCTATCTCTATGCACTCACGCACTTCACTCAACGTCCTACAGACGGAGCTCCTCAAAATCCTCAACAGAATTCTGGTCCTTCAGCACTCACAACAGAGCTCTTCCTCCGTGCACCTCTATGCACACGCTCGATACCCTCTTGGTAGAGCTTCTACAGAACTCCTAACAAGTTTTGTCCACAACAGTGTCTCAGCTACACTGCCTTGACTAAGGAGGTGTTCAGTAACCCCGAAAGTCCTCCTTCTGTATGAATTGTTGACTTCAAGGCTGGTGCTCTCAGCACATCTTTGTTCTGACTCCTTCGAGTTTAGAAGTGCCTCCTCAGTGCACTGGTATTCAGAGTTTCAACACTCTGTCACACCCTCATGGCATGCACCCTCAAAGACCTCTCAAACCTGAAATCAAACACACTCCCTACAAATGCATGATAACAGCATATAATTACAGCATAAGAAAAACACTCACAGACATACACATAAACAGAATATCATGAAGGAAAAACTGCTCTCTGTTCATATATTAACAATTGGCAAATGCATGTATTTTTACAAGGTGTTTCCCGAGCTCTCCTCGGCTCTACATGCATTCTCTTTTCATGTACCTCCGACTACTCAAAATGAGATCTGAATATCTCTTTTTCCTGAGGTGCTCTTAGTGCTTCCCTCCAGGATTTACCTACTCTAATTAATTTACAATTAATGGTTGTCTAGTCTGCTATCCAGAACTAGATTCTCAGTCGATCTATAATAATTGCCTATCTTATCTACAGCTTGCGCGAAGACATGGCATTCATGGATCACCAGCCTAAGACAATTAATTACATTCAATACAAATATGAATGAGGCTGCGCCTCCCTTCATCCTTTGAATGCGTGCTGACGTGGTTGGCTGGCTGCATGGAGAGATGCTCCTGCATCAGGTTGGCACTGCTTACCTCGTAAAGTAATGCTTGTTGGGTGAGTAACGTCTGGTGTTTACATCGAACAAGAGACCACTTCCTTGTCGAGGTTGCACACTGAGTGCAATTGCAAAATTATCGTAGAACAATTTCTTTCCAAAGTTACACACACCACGCAGGATAAAAATGATCAATAGCCTCGGGAAAACCCATTTCCTCACAGATTAATGGTAATAGTTACACATTGTATGAAGATCATGTGATTAGGGTGAGGTGGCAGGAAATTAGTGGGCATGAAAGTCGAACGATGGGCCAAAGGAGTATGCTACAGGAGATAAGTGAATGTTGTATACAGAGATATAACTCTACGGTTCTTATCAACATTTATGGTGAAAGGATTGACAACCCAGTTATGGTTATGGTCTAGTCTTCCCGGACATCTATGTTTCACCTCTTGGATCCTACCTACTGGATTGTTGATCCTTACACCAGATTCGATCACCATGGGATCGTTAATCCAACTAAGAAACAAGTAGTGGGTTCCAATTGTGAACCATAACCACCTGAGTATTAGCGTCATACGCACTGAGGTCATTTAATTACCAACTAGGTGTATTAGGGACACTTCCCACTTGTAAACTGGAGTGGGTCTACATTACCAAATGATCGTTGTGGTTACACGTTATAGGAAACTATTTCATGGGTATGTGGTATGAGTCAACTCGGGGAAATGGAGGTTTCTATAGAAAACACATGTTTACATAATCGTTCTATGTAAATGAAATAGAAAATCTAAGATGCATATATTTATATAGTCGTATTAGGCCAACGGAAGGGAACTATCAAGGTGTATATATATATTTATATATATGAATGTGTTACAAGTAGCTTTAAGTCCCAAGTAAGTACTTGTTAGTTAATAGGTTACTAAATCACCCTGTGTATTATGACTAAAGTTGAGTTATCCTTGGATGAATTCTTATGAGTAACTTACACCTATGATGAGGCAATAGTATGTGTAAGTTATGTGGTATAGTTAGTGAACGCCTGAAAGTTTGGAATGACAAGAAATCAATTCTAATAACCCATATAAAAAAAAATAACTGGAAAATTTGGGGATCATTACAAAAGGACTTTGAAAACACCAATGATGAAGAGGAGGAATATGATGGTGATAAATCTAGTCAGTAGTTTAATAGTAATGAAAATCATCAAAATTTAGGTCAAAGTGTAGACTATGATCAACATTTAAATGATTGGGATGAAAATTTTCCTCCAAGTGAGGAGTTTCAACGTACTGATGAATATTTCCAAGGCACTAATGAAAATGATTGAGAAATTCCCTCAAGTGGAAATTTTAAAAGCAATGAAGATGATTATGACAATGGTGGACACTTTTTCCCGAGTGGGGAATTTAAAGACAACAATGTTGGTGATTATGAATTTACTCCTAGTGAGGATTTTGAAGGTATTGATGAAGAGTTTTGTGACATCCCCCCCCATATATATATATATATATATATATATATATATATATATATATATATATATATAAGTATTTTTGAAATTTAAAATTTGTTGGAAAATTATTCTGTTTTTAGTAAATTTGAATTTGGAAAATTTTTACCATTTATGGAAATTCTGAATTTTGAATTTGATAATTGTAATTAATTATTATGACTGTTGGGCAGAGATCTGATTTGACCCAACTAACTATTTGACTATGACACTTGTACGAGAACAAAATATTTTATATTGACTGCGGGAGGACAAATGGAACAACCATGTTAAAATCAATTGACCATGACTCCATGAGTGGGGAACATGTTGGAACTACCTATGGGTTGATTGTTACAAGTGGAAAATCAGTGATTTGGGCATTGGTAACCCCGGAAAAGAAGGGATTTATAAAGTTGCGAAAATTCCCAAGGGTGGGAAAGAAAGACCTAGGAAAAAGGATTTTTTGTTATATAGCATATGTGAGGAGGCAGGACGCTGCCTAGTATGCTAGGGAAAAGAGACTATTTTTTTCTTGTTGTTATGAACACTGCTGATTGAGTGTGAGGCAATAGGAGTCTGCTAAAAATTGAGGGACATTGTTGAGGAGGAGTTTCCGAGTTAGCCCTCATGGACTCATGGTTAGGCTAGGGGGTGAACTGGGCAAGTGATTTGGTTATCCGGTTATACGGTTGGGAGGAACGTGGATGTTTCCTTTGTCTTCCCGTGAACTGGTTTAGATATGTTAATCTTCTCCTTCTCTATTTTGAATGAGTGTATATATATATCTGATGTAATGTACTTGTTAAATCTGAACTGAAATAATTTCCTTCTCTATTTTGAATGAGCGTATATACATATATGATTGTTGTAATGCATCTATTTGTAAGATCATATATCTGATGTAATGTAACTGTTGTGTCTAAATCGAATTATTTCTATCTATGTGGAGTGAATTAGTTACAGGTGTAGCACAATCATTAAAAGTCTGTAGGAAAGTTAGAATTCATCTCATTTATTAGGTTATGGAATGGGTTGGTGTGATTTAATTCTGGAAGTAACCAATTTCTGAAACTAGATTTCTGCTAGAACAGAGGTATTTCCCTTATGTCGAAATTCCAAGTATGATCATCTGAGCATGAAAAAATTGAGAACTAGTCTATAGGTAATTGGAATAAGTATATTGTTGTAAATACAAATTCAGATTTATAACTGAAAAATAGGATGCTATCCGCCCCTTAGTGTAGATTTAAGCTACTCTGAATCAATCCACTTCCACGTTAGAACTGTAACTACTATTTATCCAATCTCTATGAGCAGGCATGATAATGAAATACGGATCCTAGTGCCTACATAAACAATTACATACATATAGATATATACATGAATGTATTAATAATCATTCTCTCCTATATTCTGAATATGATAAATTTTTGACACACACAACCATAACTATAAATTGAATGCATAGGAGTTAGGATACTCTAGTGGAAACAACAGCCAATGCACTTCATCCTTTTTAAATCGAATACAGTAAACCAAAATCTATAAGTGAATATATTAAAAAAAATATGGGAGAACCCTTTCCTTTCTATAACGAGTTAGGCCAATGGCTTAGAACAAAGTCGAGTAGAATAAATAGTATGTATAGTGTTCAAATGTTTAAAAGACAGAAATACTTTGCCACAGGTTTTCATTCCAAGTAAATGCGACTATGACTATATTTCTAATAATTCAAGAAAAGAAGGATATTACATAGTTGACCAAACTATTTATTACAGACTCAATACGTATACAGGAAACTGGCATTATACCATTTATGGAAGAACAACCACGAGGGTTTACTCCAATAAATGTTACACTAGACACAAAACTAGTTATAATAGAGCTAGTTGAATCACGATCCCCTTGGGGATGCTATAACCTGTAGAGTTAGTCGGGGAGTGAGAGGCTCGGAACCAGAATACCTCTTGCGTAGAAGGCTGCAACGGGAATCTGAGGCTTGCATATATGGAGTCCCTGTAAGATTCAAGTCCTGTAGACATTAGTCTTTAATCGAGGATCAAATAATAAAGAAAGTAGATTACAATGAGACCTTAAAAGTTAAACCGATGTTATCCCTTTTAGATAGATACTTATCTTGTTGATGTGTGGGTTCGAATCCTTTCCCCATCTCCTGTTTTCTGTATCGATGTTTTGGTTGAGGGAGGAGGGCGTCGTACGATCTTTGATGGGTCCTCGCAACAACAAGGCCCATCATTAGTGACAATAATAAGTTTTATAACGAAACCCTTAACTTGGAAACTGTACAAACTTTACCACAAGAGAGAGAGTCGAAGTAATAATATAGAATTTTCATACAACATTTAAATACAATTAAAGGTTAGGTCTGAATTGGTCCTGAGCCAAAAACTGTAACGCATAGATATACAAAATCAGTAGCAAGGACATAAATTAGAATCATCACACTATGGTGTTTGAATGACGGGAAGGAACCACTACCCGTCAAGAGGACACAACTTTGTTACATATCTGAAAGGATTATGTTGTAGGGATCCCAGTAGAATATTTAAGGTATCTGAAGAAAATGAAGATGGTAAGGGTAATAGATGGATCAACCGAGGGTCTGGTAAACCTACAGAATGACGACTCCATCTCTTCCAGGGAAAAAAAAAAAAAAGTAATATAACGTATTATCATACCAAACAGAAAGAATCAACATCAATGAACTTTACACAGAGTCAACCTATCTTCGTCAGATTCTTGAGGAGAAATGATAATAGGATAATAAAACAAGCTGACCAATATACCACACAGAGAGACCTTCCTCTGATAACAAATGAAGGCTCATCACTTAATTGAGGGGTGGCATATACTGGCAAACAACCCTAACCCTGAAAGACTCTGGTGACTAATATAGAGAGATCCCAAACATCTAACCAAGAAGGGGTACCGACAATATCAAGGGGGAAACCTTTTGTTTTTCTCGGTACTACGGGTGATTTTGAAAGATATTACAGAAAAAATTACCCGCAAAGAAGAATACCACAGATATGAAAAATAAAAATAAAACAAGACAGAAAATCAGTAAAGTAACAGAGTGCCTAATATTATTTCTTTTCCGAATATTACATCTCCCTTTTGTTTTACCTATTTCAGATTGTGTTCAAAGAAAACTTACCAGGGCCAGGGTCGCGCCAGTAGTAGAACCAGGGTGTGACCATCATAACTCACAGTCTTTGATTCTGGAATTGGTGTATGTCGAACCTCCATGAAGAAAAACTCACAAATGACAAAGTTGTAAACCTATTCTAACCCTAAGCGGCATCGTGTTGCCTTGTAGTAAATGCAGGGAGTGTGGAGGATGGATGGCCATGTGACAATGGAAGAATGAATGTGACAATTGGAGTATGGAGCCAGTAAATACATAGGGAATCGTGGGACGACATTCAATGAAATTTTAGAGATTTAGCTTTTACGACATAATACACATCATCCACTTAAAGGAGGTTGCGATGGACACCATCATGACTCAGATTAAACCCTTTCACCCTCTGTGTAAATCCGAGATAGTAATAAGAACCTAGCTGTCAACTTTCCACTGGCCTCGGATCTCATACCTTCACTACAATCAATTGTCAATTCTAACCAGAACTTGGTAGTTAGGTTAGTTGTTTGGTGTAATAGAAAACCCGACCCCAGGTCCGTCATGATTAAGGATTATTTAAGGCTTCCTGCCATAACTCCACAGGTGTACTTATGCGCGAACTTAAAGTCTTGTGACATTTAAAGGGAGTTGCAACATGTATTATAAGATTTTCCTTAGGTGTGCAGCCTATAGGTATATGAGTACAAAATTAAAGGCAGAAGGGAGTTTTCCAAATAGTTTTGGGGTCATTTCCTTATAACCTCCTAATCTTGACACGAATAAGAAATCTTGTGGTAAATAGAGAATTAAGAGTTTTAGAATTTTAAACAAAGTCATTATAGATTTCATTATCAAATTGACATCAGGATGGCATAACTAGGACCCTTATTCTACCAAGAAACTATGTAAATAATTTATTTATTTTTGTGGTAAATATGGGGTACATTACAATTTTCCTCCAAGTGAGGATTTCCAAGGCACGAATGAGTATGAAGAAGAATTTTCCCCAAGTGAGGATTTTAACAGCAATGATGACGATTATGGAAATGCTAGACAATATTTCTCGAATGGGGAATTTAAAAGAAGCAATGTTGGTGCTGATGATTTTCCTCAAAGTGAGGATTTTGAAGGTACCGATGAGGATAATGAAGATTTTCCTCCAAGTGAGGATTTTGAAGCTAGTAATGAGGATGATGAAGAATATATTTCAAGTGGCGATTTTCAAAGTAGCGAAGATGATTATGCCATTGGTGTTCACTCTTTCCCGAGTGATAAATTAAAAAGTAACAATGTTGCTGTTGATTTTCCTCCAAGTGAGGATTACCAAGATATTGATGCAGGTTTTCAAGGCACTAAGCAAGATGGTGAAAATTTTCACCAAGAGGGGATTTTGAAAGCAATGAAGATGATTATGTCAATAGTGGAAACAATGTTGATGATTATTTTCCTCTAAATGATTATGTTGATGATGATGTTCTCAAACATTCAACTACAACAAATGAAGGTGATCGACATTCTCTAGTTCAGTCTCTTGACAATGTTTTTCTTGATACTCCTTGTGGTGATAAGGGAAATCCTTCTAGTGAGGATGTTGAAATAGTGAAGACATTGCAAAGAAACATTGTGTATAGGACCAAGATTAGACCTTTTTATATCAATCCAAATCATTCTAGCTATACAAGGTCTAGGAAAGAATTTCTTACTAAATCAATTTCCATAAGTGAATTGATTTCAAGTGAATGTTGTCAAAAGAATTGTTTGAAAATCATGGACTACATGTATGCCTTGAATAAAATGAAGAGATATTTGTCAATGAATAAGAGCTTGAAAAATTTATATTTGATGGGGTGCATGATATCCACCAATACAGTATATGATTATCGCATTAGGAATATTTTACTTTGTAGAAAGGATTTCAAAAAAATTCACTCAATTGGTAATCTTCGTCTATCAAGAATCCAGACAAGGTTAGAAAATGATCCATCATTTTATTCAAAGGTACATCATGGACGAGAGAGCGGGCCATTCAAAAACACTACATTGTCATGGATGCGTGATTTATTTTCCAAACATGAAGACTGTATGCTAGATAGAGACACAATACATATTCCAGATAAGTTTTCAAGGAGGGAAATCTACAACTTGTACAAAGGATATGCTGAAGGTGTTGAAAGAAATGGTAATTTTATTACATATGCATATTTTACAAGAATATGGAAGAAATAATTCAACAATGTATGTATTCCTAAGAAGTCAAGGATGGGGATTTGTAGTATATGTGTTACTCTTAAATCAAGAAGATATAAATCTGAAGGGGCAGAAAGAGGTATGTATTTACTATTTTTTTTCTTTTAAATTGAATAGTTATCAACTATGAAAACATACGAATGTCATGTGCAGATTCCATAATCAAAACACTTCAAGAACATTGGAATCATCAATCAAGTGAAAGAAAAAGTTGTACAAACATCGGATGAAGTGTTATGATGCTCCAAACAAATATTTATGTATGATAATTGATGGCATGGACTAGAAGAAAACACTTCTACCACAATTTTTCCGTACACCCAAAAATTTACAGGAAGATAATTTCATTCAGTTTCACTTGGTTAGTTGTACGGTTTTCAATGGAAAAATGTGTCCAAGAGTTTACTTCACAGCTCCAAATATTCATAATGATGCAAATCTGAACATCACCATAATTCATCATGTGCTCACTCACTAGTATGAAAATCTTCCTCAAGTTCTCTATCTACAGTTGGACAACAGTAGTCGTGAAAATAAAAATCAAATTGTATTTGAATATGTAAGCATGCTTGTTGAAATGAGAATCTTTCAAAAGGTGAAAATTGGTTTCCTTCTTGTTGGACACACTCATGATCATATTGATCAAATTTTCAATTGTTTTTCAGTATCATTGAAGAGGAAAAATCTTGGAAGTCTACCATAATTGATTCAATGTATCAAGAAAACATACATTCGAGAGCATGTTTTTCATATATTAGAAGAAACTGTTGACACGCAAAGATTTATTCAAGGATCACATTGTGAAGAAAAATGTATTGAGCAACTTAATTACATTATCTTCCAACATCAATTTTGTTTCAAAAAAATTGATGGGAAAACACTTATATGGGGAAAGCAGTATTCAACTACTACAAAATGGGGGCCTTCATCAGGTTTATCATTTTTTAATTTCATTCTAGATCGTCCAATTTTTTCATCAAAGTTATTATTTTTATAATCATTTGTTGAAATCCATAATGCATGAAGGCGTAATTGAGATGTGGATTATTCTGAATGTGTGGAAGAAATTAAAAAGTCCATTAAGTATACACATGAGTACTTTGATGTTGCTAATTTTGTTTGGTGGGAGTCTTTTTTCAATAGTCAAAGTGACATAATTTCAAGCTCAACAAATGAAGATACTGTAACATCCCGATCTAGCGCATTGAGAAAACTTATTCTTTGAGGACACTTCCTTGCAAGTGATCTGGACTATTATGATATTAAAACATTTGTCCTTAATTATGATGCATTGTGGTAGATAACATGATGTTTTACTGCTTTGACATAGACATGTGCTATTGACTCAGTTTTACTGAGTGTGCAGGGTTTTGGACCTTGAGGATGCAAAGGCATCGATGAAACCCCTTAAACTCCGGATTGAGTCAGGGAGTGTGCTATTTGGGTTGATTTAGTTACTGTAATATTACATTTGATTTGATGATATGATGTGGACATGTTCTGACATGATTGTTGATGATGCAGGCTGACGATAGCTTGTCGACCAGACTCACATATGGAGTAAAGGGGCCACACACAACTACCAGAGAGGTTGATGGAGAGGTGTGGACAACAGCCCTGCCACAACCTACTGGCACTCCCACTGTGGCTCGAACTATAGGTTAACGATTACCTAGTTCGAGGGGATCCACGATGCCATGAGGGTAGACTGCGATAGTCGCTCATGATGAATTTAAGGGGCACGCAATAAGGAGAGGGCCTTATTCCTTAGAAGCCCTTAGTCTCCCACAAGTTCACCTGGCGGAGTATTGACTCCAGGGGTTATTGATGTCTACCAATCAGTCAAGAGGCGAGTGGCACCCTTGGAGCACGTGGTGCATCCTGAAGGGCACGTCGTGCAAAAGAAACACAAGAGGCGAGTGGCACCCGTGGAGCACGTGGTGCATCCTGAAGGGCACGTCACACAAAAGAAACAAGCGAGGCGAGTGGCACCCTTGGAGCATGTGGTGCGTCCTAAAGGGCATGTCGCGTTGATGATGATGAAGGAACAAACCTAGATAGCCCTAAGACATTTAACACATTAAGAAATTCGTAAACAACTTCCCCAATTAAATGTCGCCTAGTTTAGAATCTAAATCCTAAGTCTAAAACTTCTCTAGGGGTAAAATTTGGTCTAACCTTAAGGAAAATACCCTATATAAAAAAAATAAAAAAAATAAAACTAAAAACCACTTAAGTAATATTTTTAGTCTTCATAAAATTTTGGGGGTAAAATGAAGAGAGTAAGAATTTAATTAAAATCAGTGGATTTAAAAATTGTAAAGAAGAATTTAATGGTTTAACTTGTGAAAGTGTAAAAGGTATTAAATTATTAATAAAAGGGAAAAGAGGCTAATTTGTGCAACTGCCATTTTGGCTCTAATAGAAAGGGGAAAGAAGGGAATAATGAAATTTAGGAAAGTAAGGAATGGAGGAAACCTAATAAAGGAAAGAAGGGAACTTGTGGTAAAAAGCGAGGTTAACTTAGTAAAGAATCTGCAATAAAGAACCTTCTAAATTGAACTAAATTAGCAACATCATTTTAGAGAAAGTATTTAAACCTGTAAGAGAATCTAGGAACACCTAGGAGTAAATTTAGGAGCAACTCTAAGTGGGTGAGGGAAATGAGACAATTAATAAATTAAAGAAAATAAATTTTGGAGGAAAGTGGGGGATGAATGACAATTGTACGATGGAGAATTTTTAGAAGATTTTCTTTAAAACTTAAATTAAAAGAGATTTAGGGAAAGTTTGGAAGCTCTAAAACTCTATAAAAGAGAGGAAAGAGGAGGAAGTAGGGGATCAGTTGTAAGCGTAACATTATGCTGACAGATTTGTGACTTGAATGATTACTTGTGGGGAGTTGGGATTTCCC
>JASDQU010106801.1:102881-115047 GCA_032191745.1 Picea mariana | reverse complement strand
AGATGAACACCATAGTATCCTAAAATTTTCCCTCACACAAAAACAACACCAAACTTTGTATAATTGAAGTTCTCAACAGGGAATCGTGGTAGTAAAATAAGTACTTACAGAGTTGAATTGAAACCATTCATAATAAGGGGAGGAAAATGTTCTTCCACGTTTGATTTTCCTTGGGTAGGGAAAGGTGCATCTAGAAAGCAAAGATCCATTCTCTCCAACACCAACTTTTACCCTTTCCCAAATTTCTTTTGCAGAATTTTTTCACTCGTCCTGAATCCATGTAGGCATAACAATCTCACTCTCACCACCTCCTTCATCTCGTTGCGTTCCACTTCCCCCTTGCCCCCATTCCCCATCTAATCCAAACTCTACCAAAGTTGTTTTACAGAAATTGAAACTAATTGCACCTAGTAATCCTTAATTTGTCTGTATCAGGAAAATCCAATAGAGGAATTCAGTAACTCTCCATAAATTGAAAAGAAAACAAAGGAAATCTTTGCTTGCTTGGTAACAAATCCCCTTTTTTTAAAAATTGGGCGAACGAAAGTTTATATTTGCCCCATAACCTGAATTCAGACGAATTAAAGCATAAATCCTTAAATATATCAAATGGGAGGGCGAATTTGCTATCAGTAATTCCCATATCTATAGAAATCGGGTGAATGGAGATTGCGGTTGGAAATTTCATGGATGAAATTTATTTTTTCATCCCTTTCCCTCATAAAAACTTGGGCTAACCCTATCAACGATTTTTTTTAAAACAAATTAGGGGCTAATAATAAAATAATAAAAAAACCAATACAATACAAAAAATTTGCCCCAATCAAAATTTGGAACCCCTTAATTTCGCCCATGAGCGAAATTCCGCCCCTAAAATCATCTATGGACATCTATAATGAGAACACAACAAATTTGTTTTTAGTTTTCGCTCTGTTTTCACAAATAGATAATCCATTAACCTTTGAAGAGGTTGCCAAAGATGATGTATGGGCACAAGCCATGGATGAAGAAATCATATGCATAGAGAACAATCAGACCTGGAAGTTGGCAGATGTACCTGCAGATAAGGATATGATAAGTGTCAAGTGGATTTATAAAGCCAAGCAAGACACAGAAGGAAATGTGCAGAAGCATAAGGTAAGTTTAGTTGCAAGAGGTTTTACACAACAACCTGGAATTGATTTCAATGAAAAAATTTCACCAGTTGCGCGCATGGACAAAGTCAGAACCCTGTTAGCCATTGTCGCGCATAACAAATGGTCTATTTATCAAATGGATGTAAAGTCATCATTTTTTAATGGACACCTAGAAGAAGAAGTGTATGTGGAACAGCCACAAGGCTATGAGGTTCCAGGACAAGAAAACAAAGTGTATAGGTTAAATAAAGCACTGTATGGGTTAAAGCAAGTTCCAAGAGCTTGGTACAATGGGATAGATTCCTATCTTACACAGAATGGATTTCAGAGAAGTGGAAGTGAGCCAACACTATACATCAAAGCAAATCAACAGGGTAACATGTAAATTGTTTGCTTATATCTGGATGATATGATTTTTATAGGTGATTTTGGCAAAGAAGAATTTAAGTCAGTCATGAAGGATGAGTTTGAAATGACTGATTTGGGGATTATGAGATATTTTTGGGGAAAAGAAGTTCACCAATCCAAAATTGTTATATTTATCTCACAGTCTAAGTATGCGCATGAAATATTGAAAAGATTCAATATGATAAATTCCAAAGCAACCCCAACACCTGTCATAACATGATTGAAGTTAAGAAAGGAAGATAAAAGGTCCAAGGTGGATCCCAAACTGTTTAAAAGACTGGTAGGCAGACTTATATATCTAACAATGAGAAGACCTGATATTATGTATGGAGTGAGTCTAATCTCAAGGTTCATGGAAACTCCAAAAGAATCACATTGGAAGGCAGGAAAGAGGATACTGAGATATGTGAATGGAACAAAAGACTTTGGCATTAGATATTCTATTTCAGAAGATTTCAAACTTATTGGATACACTAACAATGATTGTGGGGGAAACATAGATGACAGAAAAAGTATCTATGGGTACACATTTCATTTTGGAATAGGTATAGTATCATGGGAATCAAGGAAGTAGCCCATAGTGACTCTTTTTTCAACAGAAGCAGAATACGTCGCAACTACAAGCGCAACCTGTCAAGCAGTTTGGATGAGAAGAATGTTAAGAGATTTGTTGAAGGAACAACATGAACAAACTACAATATTTTGTGACAACAATTCAACCATCATGTTATCAAAGAATCATGTGTTTCACAAGAAAACCAAACATATTGATACAAGGCATCACTTTATCAGAGAATTAGTGAATAACAAATAGATATGTTTAGAGTTTTGTAGGTCTAAAGATCAAGTCCAAGACATTTTTACAAAATCTTTAGCAAGAGATGTATTTCAGCATCTGTGCAACAGTCTGGGAGTCTGTGCAGTAACAAATGAGTGATAGAAAAATGTAAATTCAATTTTTGATGTAAAATTTTGTAATCCCACCTACTTATAATTAAGGGGGGGTGTTGGAAATAGTAATTACAAGTCGGTGAGATTTATGTCTCAGCCGATTTGTCAGTTAGTAAATTTGTCAGTAGATCTGTTAGTATGCAAATTCAAAGTCACACGTTTACACAAGATCAATTTTATCAGTTGGCAAGCAGGGAAGTTAATTAATGGAGCCGATCCTTATCTTTCTCGAGTCCAGTTAAGTAGTTGAAGAGTCAATCGAATTAATTGTAGTCTTAAATGGTAAGTTGGTTAGCTTCTATAAGAAGTCTCAGTCACGGTCTTTATAAGTCTGAGTCTATAGTTAGTTGTTACAGCAAAGAGAGAGGTAGAGAGAACATAGTCGTGAAGGAGAAACAACAACAACTGAGGAGTCAAAGAAGTCTGCGAGCACAAGCTGTGTGTCTGTAAAGTAAGCAGAGTTGTTGGAGTTGAAGCTCGTCACAATTGTCGTATTTTGTATTAGCGTGCAGTGCTGAAGTTATTAATATCAAGTTTTTTGTGTGTTCATAATTTCATGTCTATTTATGAGCTTATGATGTGTTTATAAATTCATGTGTTAAAGATTAAGCACAATGTGAAAAATCATTTTCATTAAGTGTGTTATCACATCACATAGTAAATCGTGCCCTCTATGCACTGCGTTGTAAGTCTTGAGAACTCTGTCACAAAGTTTTTTTTGGTGCGTAATATTTTAAACTACGTTGTACAAAATAGTCTGCGCGTTGTAGATCTTAGACACCACAAAGATAAAATGAATCTATAATGACTAGGTATTGAATGTCTATATATATATAAATGAGTCCTCCATTCTAAGGTTTCCCTTATTTCTTATGGTACATGAGATATTACCATAGTCTATAACACAATAAAGAATTTAGGGCGTGTTTTTGTTTCTCGTAAACATTGGATTATAAGAAATTAGAATTCAAGAAATTTATGTTAAAATAAAAGGAATCTATAATGACTAGGTATTGAATGTCTATACATAGAAAATGAACCCTTCATTCTAAGGTTTCCCTTACTTCTTATGGTACAAGAGATATTACCATATTCTATAACACAACAAAGAATTTAGGGCCTGTTTTTGTTTTGGTGAACATTGGATTATAAGAAATTAGAATTCAAGAAATTCGTGTTTTTTAACATGTGGATAGCATCAAACAAAAAGGTTGAACAAAATACATCATTAATAAATTATTATTTCCTTCATTATAATAATTTCCTTCCAGAAAGGATTTCAACTACACTTGTTAGTTCACACATTTCGAAAAACTAAAAATAAATATTTTAGAAACACAGGTTACAGGTTATGACAAATTTCAGACTAAAAACTGTCCCTAAAAAACTGGCATGTCTATCTCATTTGTTAATTTAATCGAGAAGGAATATAACTAACATGTCACTACAGGAATGGTGGTAGGAGCCGAGAGGCTAAGCTACAAAGAACATACTTATATTTAAAAGGAAGGAAGGATAAACTATGCCTTCATAATCCACAATAACAAATTGGGCGTATAGAAGGAAGGATAAACTATGCCTTCATTCTTATTGCTGCCTAGCTCATTTTTTGAGGCACCTTTTATTTAGCTCGACATTTATGAAATAAATATAATGCAAAAACCAAACCAGAAGACATAACTGTTACATACGAAATTATAATCTTTTGGGTCCCAGGACCTTTCTGTTGCGATAAACTCTTGTCTCTTTGCTCAACTGCATTCTCTTCCAATCTTAAAGCCTCATCTAATTGTTCTGCGATTATTGATTTTTCTCTGCAAGCTTCTTCCTTGAGATAAAGGGCCTCATCCCGCTGTCTCCTTAATTCATGAATATTTTTTAGCTCAGTATTTAATGATACCATCACATGATTAAATGCCGTCTCCAAATCTGTTTTTGCTGCTTCGGCAGTCTTCCTTGCTTGCCTTTCAAATTCAATTTCCGACATAACCTCCTCCTTAAGTATTGTGTCCTTCTGCTTAACTGCAACTTCATTCGATCTCAAAACTTCAGCCAGTCGTTTTGCAATCTTTTCTTTTTCTCTCAAAGGATGGAGGGCATTATTCCTTTCTGCAGACGCTTCATCCAATCGTTTGGCAATATTTGTTTTGTCTCTGCAAGCTTCTTCCAGTTGACGAAGAACCCAATCTCTTTGCCTCTCCAAATCTGCTTTTGCTGTTTCAGCTGACAGTCTTGTTTGTCTTTCAGATTCAAGCTCCAAAATAGCCTCTTCAAGGCTTGTCTCTTTGCTAGTCTTTTTTTTCTTAACTGCATCACCTTTCCAGTTTAAAGCTTCATTCCTTGCCCTTGCAAATTCATTACCTTTATTGATTTCTTCCGCCTTTGCCATTTCACATGCCATCCTCATTTTCCTTTCAGGTTCAGGTTCCCAAAGGACCGTCATTTCATCTGACATGCTCATTTTCCCTTCAGGCTCAGGTTCCCAAAGAAACACCATTTCGTCCGCCGTCCTCATTTGCCCTCCAGGTTCAGGTTCCCAAAGAACTGCCTTAAAATTTTCTGTAGATGCTTCAGAAGGAACATTTGGCGATATGACTTGAGTGGCCAGTGATTCCCCCTCGTAAAGGAATTCCTCACTGCAAAATGGTAGTTTCAAATTATAAGCAAACTATGTAGTAATGTAAATCTACAAAGGAGAATATCAAACACACAACTTATTGCAGGTATATTTTTACCCTAGGGCAAACTTATAGGTCTTACACTTCCCCAGGAAGAAACTTTCACCAGCATTGGACCCAGCTCCTCTTTTATTAATGTAGCCAGGATAATCTGTTATTCTAAAGCGAACAGATCCTTTTAAAAGCAAGCCACATTCTTCTGCTTGTTTCACCAACTCCCACTTTAAATATGGGCCAAATTCTTTGTGTGTAACATGAATTTCTCCAATTTCACTCAGTATAGTCCTTGCATTCTTGAAGAACATCTTCAAGAGGTGACGGTGCCCTCTGCTTAGCATGGAAAAATACAGTGCACCAATTATAACACTCTTTATGCAATTGTGGCGGCATGCTCCAATCCACACAAAACAAATCCCAATTTTTAACCGAAAATATCACTTTGATAAACTTTGTCGAGACGAGGAACCATTTAAGGTTTTAAAAAACTTACTTGATAACTTTTTTATCATCTTCCTTTCCAAACAAACCTGCATGAGGGAAGTTGTAGACAATTCTGTGGAACTTCATTCTTCTTATGATATCGTGCTTCTCCATTGTCGCTACATCAACACCATGCAATATCGTTGCTCCAAGTCCCTCCAAATTTAACAGTGTTGTATGGGCTGATTCATACAACTGTAGCACCTTCTCTGCATCAAGGGCATAAATATAGTGAGAAACAAAATACAAGTTAAACAGCAGCACATATAGGATAAAAACAACCAAATCAAGGCTTTCAAATTTTGGAGAAAAGATTTTGTACCTCTACTATCAAGAGAGGTGGGAACCATGTTTTCTGCAGACCCAAATGCATTGGCCAAAGCCAAAGAAAATGAGAAGTCCCCTTCCCCAACTAGTAGTATCTGATGGGAGTTGGAGTAGTGCATGATACTCCTCTTCGAAAAAGGACGTCCCAATAGATAGTTGGACCTGTTGATAGCTGGATCTTGCACAACATACTCCATATTTGAATACAAGAGAAAACCTGCAAAGAATTTAGCAATTAATCCCCGGCCATCACAAGTCAATTACAGGATAATGTCAAGAATCAATTAAAGGAAAATTCACCCTGAAATGTATGTAATCCATGAAAACATTAAAGCTCCCAAATTGGCACTATTCTTGGCGCTCTATAACCTTGTTTCCAACTCCAATGAAACGCAATATACAAACTTGTTGCCTAACGGCTGGACCTTGGATCTTCTCATTCCAAAATGATAGCCTAACGGTTATCATTTTGCTCTTCTGCAAACTCCATCACTCTGCCTTCTCATTGATTCCAAATAAAGAAGGCAACCGATACTGTCCAGTAAGAATTTTCATAACTATGAAAATATAAAACATAGTATACAGTAGCCAACTTTGTAAGCATTAAGGGAGGGGCCAGGCCAACTGGTTGATGTACCAAGCACCTCGGTTATTTGTCCCTATCCTATCATATATATATATATATATATATACTGTAAACATGTTACTGGATAAATATTGACGTACATGTGAGTGGAAACTCCAATGGCGTTCCAGAAAGTCAAGTTTTCTCATTCTCAATAGGACAATTATGTAGATAAATTTAATCCTTTTAAGTTCTGCAACTACTAAAGAAATCTTTGGGATTTGTGATGCTTTAAGCCTTCAATTCGTTAAGAATACATCAGCAAAGTTGCCACAGGTTATTAAAACACTATCATTGGACTTGGAAGTATGATAGATCATTGAGAAACCATCAAAGGAAAAGCTTTAAGAATTTTTCCAACTAATTACTTCAACAACAGAAGTGGGTATTGTGGACTCGCAGAAATAATGCGTATTGGACTTGCAGAAAGAATGTCATGCAGACGTTTGTACCTAGTGCTTATTAGAGAATGTCATCAAGAGAGTGGCCTGGGTTACAGCTTTAGAGGGTAATATAGGTGGCATCAACCTACTTCCTTTTCTTAAAAAGAAAAAGAGACATTTCTCCTGACATCCAAAGTCCAAAGTCAATGAATCTTTACTTTATAATAATAATAATAATAATAATAATAATAATAATAATAATAATAATAATAATAATAATAATAATAATAATAATAATAATAATAATAATAATAATAATAATCTATTTTTAAGGTTACGGCCAAGTGTGCAATTAATACTTCTTTCGTTCTTTGACCTTTATAGAATTTCAAAAACCGAATATAGTATTGAGCACAATTAATGTAAGCTAAAGAATAAAGTCAGATGTATATAATAGTATTTGAATGTTAAAACTTTGTGTGTATAACAAATTATGGATTTTAGATATGTTGAATGGTAATGGCAAAGGATAAGTAGTTTATGACAGTTTAGAGGATTTAGATTAAAGCAATTGTGGAGGTTGAATCTTTGATTGAAAAAAAGAAAAAGAAAAACTTTTTAAATGACATAGTCTCAACATTGTATGTTTTGGATTTTTTTGGCAACTATCATTGGAATCCGGCCATACATTTGTTGGTGAAATTGCAATTTTCTGTTACTTAAATTACATTTTTAAATACATAAATGGATTCAAAAAACCCCTAAAACACTTAAATTGCACAAACTTAACTACTCAAATATATAATTCCAACAATTCTTAATTAAATTTTGAACAAAATTGATCAAAAAAAAAACCAAAAACAAATCTAAAATGCAATTGCAATTAAAGATAGACTTAGTACAACAAACTAGATTTTGAACTTTGCAATCTTGTCAACATCTTGACAACTATTACTTCAAAACTTCTCAAAGATTAAGTGACAATTCCATAAAAATATAAAAGTTAGTGTTATGTTCTCTATTCTATAAATAGCTCAAACTTTGTGCTTAAATTCTTAAATATTATTAAAATTTTGATTACACATTTAAACATAATTTTTTCTAAATTATATTTTTTTAATGTATCTAAATCCATTTTTTAAAAGAAAAAAAAGAAATCTCACAAAACCCACAGATAATATTGATGTAAAATAAAATCTTAATCATAGAAAATGTTGAACTTTTAGAGAGGAAACACATGTTTTTTTATTGGAGAGATAATGCCATCACAAAACTTAAATCTCCAAACCAACATTTAGATTGACAAAGCTCCTGTGTAAATAATAAGTTTAAATTGAAAAAACTTTCCATGTAAATTATGCCTTAAAAACCATCATTATCTCATAATTGTTAATTTATAAAATTATTCACAATGCAAATATAAAATTAGAAGGAAAATATTAATCCCAAACTAAACCCAGTCATAAAATATGCCAATAGTGAGCCTAAAATCGTATTGATGTTCCACTAGTAACAAATAATTTAAATTTTGGGGTTGGGGGAGTGGTTGGAGTCATTCTTGACTTACAAAGAAATCAAGAAATTGTGTATGCATGGGGAATTGGTATTGCTACTAATAATGAAGTAGAATCTCTAACTCTATTCAAATGCATCTTGTTCCTTAAATTTCAAGGGGCAAAGGAAACATCCATAGTGAGAGATTCAATGATAGTTCTTTGAGTGGTGCAAAGCAAATATCTTTCCATGTTTTTTGTCATCAAAACTCAAGTACAAATCAACAAGAAAATTTGGGTTCCAAATTAAACTTTGGGGTATGTCATATAAATAGGGGGAGTTCCTTACACCACCCCCCCCCCTTCCACCACCACCCCATAGCGCAATATTAGAAATGATGGGAAGTATTAAATATCCCCTCTTTCAATCCACATGCATTTATGAACTAGTGGTGTTTCATTACTTAAATTTTCCTTGCACTTGTGGGAAGTATTAAGAACTGCATAAAAGTCCAATTGGGATTTCAATGTGGGTTGCATTGATGAGACATGCGCTTACTCTGGCTCTTTCTATCTTTGAGCCTCAGAGGGAACTCCTCTACCTTGGATGTATCTATGTTTTCACTTTGATTTTTTCTAGCTTTGAGCTTCAGAGGGAACTCCTCTACCTTGGATTTGAATTCATGCTCTTGTTTTTCTATTAGCCCTAGTCTTGTTCTAGTTTCTCTGTTAATTTGGAGTAGGATGGTGCATTGTCACAGGTGGAGTTGCATCCCTTTCAAATTGGGGAAATTCAAGAAAGTTATCAAGTGGTACATGAAAGATGCAGAAGATTCCTAATGTGGCAACATCAATGCTAGGATCAGGTGGGAATGGTGGAAATCAAATTTTGAACAAAAAACATAGAAAAATAGTGCACAAAGAGATAATTGTGCTATTGGCATTGTTGGGCGTGAAGTAGATTTGAGAAATTGGCAAAAGGAGGTGGATGCATTATAGGTTTTCAATGTCAACAAAATTTAGAGGTCTTTGTCCAAATATATTCAGTAAAGAAGCTCATGAAGCACATTGTGTCCCATTTTGGTATCCCAAATAGTGTGGTGAATCCTCCCTCTCATCTGACTCTTCCCCTATAGCACAATCCACATGAGCCTCTAAGGACCCTATGCAAATCCCCAAGTTAGAACAGGGACAAGGAAGTGTTTTTCAAGTTGTAGATGAAAATAAACAAAATAATAGGGCCCTAGAAGACAAAGTTGCAAAGAAGCATCAATTATTCGAATTTTAATAGAGACAAAGCAACTAGTATTTCTTTTTATTTTTAATAAGTTTCTTTGAGTAGTTTGTTTGATTAGGCAATATGTAAGGAAATATTCTTGCAAAAATAGAATATGGTTTTTTAGGATTTTTGGCTCTTTTGGGTAGAACTTAGTTCAGTTTTACATTTTAAACTTATGGTCTTGGCCCTGTTGGGTAGAACTTAGTTCAATTTTACATTTTAAACCTATGGTGTTGACCTAAACTCTATATTTGGTCTTAACTGGTTGGCTTTGAGGCATTTTTTTTTTCTAATACAAATTCTATCTATTCCTATTGAAAATATATATTAAATAAAATACACATTCCATTGGGCATTTTAGATACATGTTTTGATAAAGTATTAAATAAAATGTGAAAAATTATTACATTTTAGTTTAGTTGATGCACATGACACAATCTTGAATCTTGAAGTAGCCTAAAAATCAAGTAATTAATAAGCATCTAAAAACAAATTCTTTAATATTGTATATGTTGAGATGTGGAATAAATTATTCATGTAGTAAACACATCTTGTTTTTTTTGGATTTTTTTTATAAATCTGGCAGGAATTTAGACAGAATGTCGAAATTACAAGCTTTTGATAGATTTTCTTTATAAATCTAACAGGAATTTAGACAGATTGTTGAAATTACAAGTTTTGACTGTTAAAATTGCAGAATAGAGTTGTTCCCAGGTAAATGTGAGCCTAAAAATCCATTTACAATATCAGAATTTTTGAAATAACTGAATTTCATGGTTAAAATAGCTAATTTTTATTAGATATTACCTAATTTCATCAACTTAATTGTCTAATAGGAAAATTGCTTAAGAAATAGAAAATATATCCCAACATACCTTAATGAATATGTTACTCAGTGCATAATGTTTGCACAAAGATCATACCCCCTCAAATTATATGTTTGCCGAAAATTATACCCCTCAAATTACATATAATTGAGCATTTTACCAATGGATTATTACATGGGATTGCAGCGCATTACAGGTGGATGCATTACTGAGTATTATTTTTGCAAGAAGTCAGGGCAGCGTCTTCATCTTTTTAGCGCGCCTAACAAAGATTCGCTGCAAATTAAATATATACATTGGGTTTTCTGAAGAAAAATGCATATCTGAGTGCTTTTCCTTGGCAAAAAGCACTCTCAGATATAGAAAAACTCTAAGAGGGAATGCAATGTTAGGAGAACTCAGATAGCCTTTGTTTGATATATATAAACGCTTTATGGTCCATGGCCCCAGGCTTCATACCCTGGTTCCTTTGGAAGGTGAGAAATTTCAGAATCATCAATGAAAAGGGGCTAGCCCCGGAAAAGATAAAAAGGTTTTTGAAGAAGACAGATCAACACCAATTGTATTTATAGATAATTTTAAGCATGAAAAATTATAATAAAATGTAGAAACCTGTGTTAATCTTATTAGTTCTTAATATGTAAAATGTTTGGCGATAATTTGGTAAAAATATTAACAAATTTAAAGATTTTATATAGTTTTTATAAAATTTTGACGATTTTTAAGGTAAAATAATTTTATTTTATGAAATTTGGGTAAATTGTTTTTAGAAAAAATGGAAACTAGTGAATCCTTTTTAGAAAAAACCATACAAGATAACAGGTTGTTGAAGTTTCCTCCCCAGTTTTGATCGCATTGGAAAAGCCCCCAAAATTTCATTCATGAATGGAAACCCTATAGAAGGGATGGCTTAAATTCAATTGATGGTTTTCAAAAAGCAACCAATTGATGGTGCCTCAAAATGCAACCCAAGCTTAGCGTGATCAGGTTGTATCTTGAGAGATCATGAAGGAAGCTTTATCTGGTGTTGGGTCAGGTTCAGGTTCAGAGGGTTTGCCACTAACAACCGCCGTAATGGAATGTATGTCAATTACTCAAAGTGAAAAATCTGAAGATTCAAGGGGATTCGATGATCTTGATGGACCTTTTAAAAGGAAGTGCAAAATATCCTTCCTAGGAGTTGGAGGCTATCAGAGACTCGAAACTTCATTAGCTTTTGATTCAATCTGCTTCAAGCATGCCAGAAGATCGGTACTCCAGCTGCTGACGGGAAGTATCTACCAAAACGGATGTGGAGTTGTTGTTTCCAGAAGTCAGATTATCAGAAGTTTGGAGAATGGAGATCTAACTTGGACGCTTATGTAGATGATGTTTTGTCCAAAGACTCTGTTAATACATGACAGCAAACTCTGTTAATGGAGGTGGAATATTTCCCACTATTGAGACAACAAACTCTGTTAATGGAGGTGGAATATTTCCCACTATAGAGACAACAAACTCTGTTAAGATTACAACACAGTTACATAGGACAACTACTGCAGAGGAATATTGAGAAAAACTAGAGACAGGGATGGAGTTT
>JASDQU010106801.1:92233-102770 GCA_032191745.1 Picea mariana | reverse complement strand
TCATGAGAGCTGAGATAGACACAATAATTATTTGTATTGCACAATAAACTCAGATACAATACGTACATAAATAGTTGGACTGAGATCCAACTTATTCCACTTATTGTGAGAGAAGTTGAGGGAATATCTCAACCTCCTCCAGCTATCCCCAACATAATCCCTAAACTCTAGGAATCCCTAATGAGTCATTATTATCTAAAAGCAGATTTAGAGAGGCAAAGAGATTGTGTTCTTCGTCAACTGGAAGAAGCTTGCAGAGACAAAACAAATATTGCCAAACGATTGGATGAAGCGTCTGCAGAAAGGAATAATGCCCTCCATCAAAAGTCAAAAGCTTTGAGAGAAAAAGAAAAGATTGCGAAACGTCTGGCTGAAGTTTTGAGATCGAATGAAGTTGAAGTTAAGCAGAAGGACACAATACTTAAGGTGGAGGCTATGTCGGAAATTGAATTTGAAAGGGAAGCAAGGAAGACTGCCGAAGCAGCAAAAACAGATTTGGAGACGGCATTTAATCATGTGATGGTATCATTAAATACTGAGCTAAAAAATATTCATGAATTAAGGAGACAGCGGGATGAGGCCCTTTATCTCAAGGAAAAAGCTCGCAGAGAAAAATCAATAATCGCAGAACAATTAGATGAGGCTTTAAGATTGGAAGAGAATGCAGTTGAGCAAAAAGACAATAGTTTATCGCAACAAAAAGGTCCTGGCGCCCAAAAGATTATAATTTCGTATGTAACAGTTATGTCTTCTGGTTTGGTTTTTGCATTATATTTATTTCATAAATGTCGAGCTAAATAAAAGGTGCCTCAAAAGAGGCAGCAATAAGAATGAAGGCATAGTTTATCCTTCCTTCTATATCTTCAATTTGTTATTTTCTGTTTTGATTGGAAAAGCCACAGTGTAGTCAATAGATTGTTGATGTTTCGGATCCAGATCAGGATCCATCTTCGGGACAAAGAGTCTGGGTTTTAAGAGAAAGAGAAGAGTTGGTATAAATAATGGAAGTGGAGATGTTTCTTAGTGTCGGCTAAGTGAAATTATTTAACAAATTTAATTATTTGTAAGATATTACTAGGGTTTATTAAATTTTGTTTATTTAAAGGTTATGATAGTTTCTTAATAATTTTAGGGTTTTTTATTTAATTATTTAATGTTCTAGGGTTTAGTTTATAAGTAAATTTCTTTTGTTTTAAGATAAATAATGGTTTCTAATTAGTTTTAATAGGAATAATAGGTTCTAGGGTTAGGTTCTCTGTAACAAGTAATTTAAAAATTAGGGTTTCTTATTTATGATTAATTATTTAATGTTCTAGGGTTTAGTTTATAGGTAAATTAAATTTTTATTAAATTATTAAATTTAGGGTTAGGTTAATATAATAAGAGGTTAAGGTGTGCTTGTTTTGGGTTTTAAAGTTAGGGTTTCTTTTTGTTATAAGGTAAATAATGGGTTTCTCTTAAAACCCAGGTTCTTTGTCCTAAAGATGGATCCTGATCTGGATCCGAAACGTCGACAATCTATTGACTACACTGTGGCTTTTCCGATCAAAAGAGAAAATCCCACCCACAACAATCTTACTCAACAATTTGTTATTGTGAATTATGAAGGCATAGTTTATCCTTCCTTCCTTTTAAATATAAGTATGTTCTTTGTAGCTTAGCCTCTGGGCTCCTACCACCATTCCTTTAGTGACATGTTACTTATATTCCTTCTCGATTATGCATTTGATGCCTTATTATCTGACTTTGCCTTCTTGATTTATATCAATGGTGAAGAGTCCTGGAGTGAAGAGCCCAGATTTAGTAAACTCTTCAACAGTGAAAGATTAAGAAAACATACGATTTTTGAGGTCTAAGTGCAGCTGAAATGCTAATCAAAGGGACAAAAAGACTTACAGGTGATGTTGATAAAATAAGAAGCTTTAGTAGAGGGCATATGAGGAACACCAACCTTACAGGCTTAGTTGCCGTTTCCTTTGGAGGAATGAAGAAAGAAAATGAGAGTTAAAGGATTTGTGTCACATGGAAATATTACAGTGTAGAAATAATCTCCTTGAGCAGATGGAGAATGGAGCTATTAGATTGATATTGAAGGGCAACCTCTGAAATGACACCAAGCACAACATAAGAGAAAGAAAGAAATCATATTCTGAAATTGATCAAGGCAACAATCAAAACTTTTTTTTGGAGTGAGTTGGCAGAGAAAGTGGTGGAAAGAAAAGACTTTTCTAAATTAACAGAAGTAACAATGAAAGCAAACAGGTTCAGCGCAAAGGAAATATTCAGTTGGCTGTATATAGGGCCTACAAAATGTTCAATATGAATTAGGGTTGTAGGGAAATCTGGAAAGTCCAGCCTTTTTTTCAACATTGAAATGTTGTGGGAAATTCACTGATACTTTTCCACTTCGTGGATAGTATAGATGCTAAATCACAACTTTAAAAACACAATGTTCGAACTCGTGACCTCTCCCTTAATCGAAAGAGTGTAAACACGTTTCACTAACTGTGCTATCCCATAAGACTTAAAATCCAGCTGCTAACAAAATGATGCCACTATGATATAAACAATATAAGAGAAAAGAGTAGGGACAGGTTTTTAGGGACAGTTTTTTCTCCGAAATTTGTCGTGACCTGTGTTTCTAAAATATTTATTTTTAGTTTTTCCAAATGTGTGAATTAACAAGTGTAGTTGAAATCCTTTCTCGAAGGAAATTATTATAATGAAGGAAATAATAATTTATTAATGATGTGTATTTTGTTCAACATTTTTGTTTGATGCTATCCACATGTTAAAAAACACGAATTTCTTGAATTCTAATTTCTTATAATCCAATGCTCACCATAAACAAAAACAGGCCCTAAATTCTTTGTTGTGTTATAGACTATGGTAATATCTCTTGTACCATAAGAAGTAAGGGAAACCTTAGAATGAAGGGCTCATTTTCTATGTATAGACATTCAATACCTAGTCATTATAGATTTCTTTTATTTTAACATGAATTTATTGAATTCTATTTTCTTATAATCCAATGTTCACCCGAAACAAAAACACGCCCTAAATTCTTTATTGTGTTATAGACTATGGTAATATCTCATGTACCATAAGAAGTAAGGGAAACCTTAGATTGGAGGACTCATTTTCTATGTATAGACATTCAATATCTAGTCATTATAGATTCATTTTATCTTTGCGGTGTCTAAGATCTATAGCATGCAGAATATTCTGCACAACGCAGTTTGAAATATTACGCACCAAAAAAAACTTTTCGACAGAGTTCTCAAGACTTACAACGCAGTGCATAGAGTGCACGATTTACTGCGCGATGTGATAACACATTTAATGAAAATGATTTTTCACACTGTGCTTAATCTTTAACACATGAATTTATAAACACATCATAAGCTCGTAAATACACATGAAATTATGAACACACAAAAAACTTGATATTAATAACTTCAGCGTTGCACGCTAATACAAAATACGATAACTGTGACGAGCTTCAACTCCAATAACTCTGCTGACTTTACAGACACACAGCTTGTGCTCTCAGACTTCTTCGACTCCTCAGTTGTTGTTGTTTCTCCTTCATGACTATGTTCTCTCTACCTCTCTCTTTGCTGTAACAATTAACTATAGACTCAAACTTATAAAGACTGTGACTGAGACTTCTTATAGAAGCTAACCAACTTACCATTTAAGACTGCGATTAATTCGACTGACTCTTCAACTACTTAACTTGACTCGAGAAAGATAAGGATCGGCTCCATCGATTTACTTCCCTTCTTGCCAACTGATAAAATTGATCTTGTGTAAACGTGCGACTTTGAATTTGCAGACTAACAGATCTACTGACAAATTTACTAACTGACAAATCGGCTAAGACGTAGATCTCACCTACTTGTAATTACTATTTCCAACAACCCCTCTTAATTATAAGTAGGTGGGATTACAAAATTTTACATCAAA
Organism: Picea mariana; assembly: GCA_032191745.1. NCBI lineage: Eukaryota > Viridiplantae > Streptophyta > Pinopsida > Pinales > Pinaceae > Picea > Picea mariana. Next base: position 98,801 of record JASDQU010106801.1, on the reverse strand, counting down.
AATTGAATTTACATTTTTTTGTCACTCATTTGTTACTGCACAGACTCCCAGACTATTGCACAGATGATGAAATTAATCTCTTGCTAAAGATTTTGTAAAAATGTCTTGGACTTGATCTTTAGACCTACAAAACTCTAAACATATCTCTTTGTTATTCACTAATTCTCTAATAAAGTGATGCCTTGTATCAATATGCTTGGTTTTCTTGTGAAACACATGATTCTTTGATAACATGATGGTTGAATTGTTGTCACAAAATATTGTAGTTGGTTCCTGTTGTTCCTTCAACAAATCTCTTAACATTCTTCTCATCCAAACTGCTTGACAGGCTACGCTTGTAGTTGCGACGTATTCTGCTTCTGTTGAAAAAAGAGTCACTATGGGATACTTCCTTGATTCCCATGATACTATACCTGTTCCAAAATGAAATGTGTACCGAGAGGTAATTTTTTTGTCATCTATGTTTCCTCCACAATCATTGTCAGTGTATCCAATAAGTCTGAAATCTTCTGAAATAGAATATCTAATGCTAAAGTCTTTTGTTCCATTCACATATCTCAGTATCCTCTTTCCTGCCTTCCAATGTGATTCTTTTGGAGTTTCCATGAACCTTGAGATTAGACTCACTCCATACATAATATCAGGTCTTCTTGTTGTTAGATATATAAGACTGCCTACCAGTTTCTTAAATAGTTTGGGATCCACCTTGGACCTTTTATCTTTCTTTCTTAACTTCAATCATGTTATGACAGGTGTTGGGGTTGCTTTGGAATTTATCATATTGAATCTTTTCAATATTTTATGCACATACTTAGACTGTGAGATAAATATACCAATTTTGGATTGGTGAACTTCTATTCCCAAAAAATATCTCATAATCCCCAAATCAGTCATTTCAAACTCATCGTTCATGACTGACTTAAATTCTTCTTTGCCAAAATCATCTATAAAAATCATATCATCCAGATATAAGCAAACAATTAACATGTTACCTTGTTGATTTGCTTTGATGTATAGTGTTGGCTCACTTTCACTTCTTTGAAATCCGTTCTGTGTAAGATAGTAATCTATCTCATTGTACCAAGCTCTTGGAACTTTCTTTAACCCATACAGTGCTTTATTTAACCTATACACTTTGTTTTCTTGTCCTGGAACCTCATAGCCTTGTGGTTTTTCCACGTACACTTCTTCTTCTAGGTGTCCATTAAAAAAAGACGACTTTACATCCATTTGATAAATAGACCATTTGTTATGCGCAACAATGGCTAACATGGTTCTGACTTTGTCCATGCGCGCAACTCGTGCAAATTTTTCATTGAAATCAATTCCAGGTTGTTGTGTAAAACCTCTTGCAACTAACCTTACCTTGTGCTTCTGCACATTTCCTTCTGCGTCTTGCTTGGATTTATAAATCTACTTGACACTTATCACATCCTTGTCTTCAGGTACATCCGCCAACTTCCATGTCTGATTGTTCTCTATGTATATGATTTCTTCATCTATGGCTTGTGCCAATACATCATTTTTAATAGCCTCTTCGAAGGTTAATGGATTATCTATTTGTGAAAACAGAGCGAAAACTGAAAATGAATTTGTTGTGTCCTCATTATAGATGTTCATAGATGATTCTAGGGGCGAAATTTCTCTCATGGGCGAAATTAAGGGGTTCCAAATTTTTATTGGGGCGAATTTTTTGTATTGTATTGGTTTTTTTAGTATTTTATTATTAGCCCCTAATTTATTTTAAAAAAAATTGTTGATAGGGTTAGCCCATGTTTTTATGAGGGAAAGGGATAAAAAAAAATTTCGGCCATGAAATTTCCAACCGCAACCTCCATTCACCCGATTTCTACAGATATGGGAATTACTAATAGCAAATTCTCCCTGCCATTTGATATATTTCAGGATTTATGCTTTAATTCGCCTGAATTCGGGTTATGGGGCAAATATAAAATTTTGTTCGCCTAGTTTTTTGAAAAAGGGGATTTGTTACCAAGTGAGCAAATATTTCCTTTGTTTTCTTTTCAATTTATGGAGAGTTAGTGAATTCCTCTATTGGATTTTCCTAATATGGAAAAATTAGAGATTACTGGGTGTAATCGGTTTCAATTCTTGTAAAACAACTTTGGTAGAGTTTGTATTAGATGGGGAATGGGGGCAAGGGGGACGTGGAACGCAGCGAGATGAAGGAGGTGGTGAGAGTGAGATTGTTATGCCTACATGGATTTAGGACGACTGAAAACATTCTGTAAAAGAAATTTGGGAAAGGGTAAAAGTCGGTGTTGGAGAGAATGGATCTTTACTTTCCAGAAGCACCTTTCCCTGCCCAAGGAAAATTAGACATAGAAGAACATTTTCCTCCCCTTTTTATGAATGGTTTCATTTCAACTCTGTAAGTACTTATTTTACTACCACGATTCCCTGTTCAAAACTTCAATTATACAAAGTTTGGTGTTGTTTCTATGTGAGGGCAAATTTTAGGATACTATGGTGTTCATCTTCCAGCTTAAATCTTAAGGGAAATATTTTGTTTATATCAATGAATTTTCATAAGTTAGTTTCGAGTCTTTTTGAATGGAAAACAGAGCTGGGAAAATTTGGTGACTATCGTTTTTCAAATCCATGTAAATATTTTCCCAGTTGTGATGCATATCATGCCCGATTTTTAAAACCCTAATTTTAATGAGGATATGACTTCATGTATGAGCTGAATAAATAAAGTTATATCTCTTATAGAAGACATATCCTCAGAGATGTATGCCAAAAAGGCACTAACAAGCTCCTTGAAAAGGTAGACTGGTTTGTTTGATTAAAATATTTAGAATTGGCAGGAGTCTTTGTTGATGATATATGGCCAACAACCTCTAGTAACCTTATTAGTTTTTTAATTTTCACTTCGAGCTGGTGAGACTCAATGCTCAAATGTGTCTCTCCATTTATTAGATGAACATGTTCTCTCAATGGCTTGGGAGGTTCAAACTACTCCTGTGTCTAACTATGAATGGTCCAGTGAATGCATTTTAGTGATTGCCTATGGTACTAATAATTCTCTTATTAGTCCCTGCTGAAGGCCAGGACTCTAGGGCTTTAATAATTGTAGCCACTGTCTCCTCCGCCTTGACAAAACCATCAAACCGATTAATCTGTGTATACGATGGATTTAAAAATTGTGGCCACATTAAAAATTGTGGCCACCGTCTCCACCCCCATGAGAACACCATCAAACAGATCAATCCGTGTATGTCAGGGCTCCATTTTACCAGCTCAATAGTACAAGGTTTTCAAATTACTTCTCTGCACTGCCTCACCACATTTTATCTTCATTGTGCTTGACTGCTTGTTACTCTTGCATCCATAGATTTAGTTTAATCCCCTACATCCTAGTGGGGCGATTGCTATTCTTCCATCCATAGATTTTGTTTAAGCCCCCGCATCCTGGTGAGGTGAGAGAGTAGGTGGGATGACTGGAATAGTATTTAGAATCACAGAATTGGCTTGTATGTAAGATTCATGAATCTTACCATAGCATAAATTTTGTGTTCTTCTGCTTTTCAGTTTCTATGATATCATACACTTAACAGTAAGTGTATGATCTAATTCCTGTCCCTGTAAATATCATATAATGAATGAATAACTATCAATAACGAATGAATAACCATCAATAACGAATGAGTTACAATTTTATATTTACTATCAGAATTCATTCAATATCTTTATCAATATGATGGAGTTAGAATTGTGCATTTTGAAAAAACTTCATCCAAAATCCCGATTTCAAACCTGTGACTTCTCTTTGGAGTTTTCAGAGTAGCTGCATTTGGTGGCAGAATGGTTCTGTTCTTCTTCTTCTTCTCAACACCACTGTCCATGCCGGTGTGTTCTTTTTAATTTATCCTATAAGTAACTTATTTTACCATGGCCAGTTGCTGCCCCTCCAACTTCCTACAACACCACTGGATGATATTGATATCGATATTTCCTTTCCACAGTATTCTAACGTCCCTCTAGTCAAGATCCAGTTCCCCAAGTTGCTTAAAATAGTTACTAAGTTGAAGATATCTTTGTTGGGATTCAGAAAGTCAGCTAAACCTGGCATGGATTTGCATTCTCCTTGTGCTAAATATACCTGCACTAGTATTTCTATGGACCATGTTGTGCCCAGGAAGAATAGATCATTCATTGTGAAATTAAAGGTCGTGGAAGTACCTCTGGTCTCTCTTTTCACTCGAGGTAATTCAAAGGGTTCCAAGAGAGATGACAACAATCATGGGTTGCAGAATAAATCAGAGGATTCTGATGATAGAGAAGGACAATGTAAGAACATGTATAGAGATATCATTCCATGTTCTTGTTCCTGTACATAAAACTAGTGTTCCATCCTGTTAACATTATATGTTCACTCTCCTTGAGCAGGTGCTTGTTCCTATAAAGAAAACTGGTGTTCCAGCCTATTAACATTTGTTTTACAAAATACTAGGGTTCAAGCATGTTCATGTAAACGAATTGGTTGTCGAGGCTTGTTGGCCATTGCAAAGTCAAGTTACAGATACAACTTCGGAGCATGTTTTTCTCACCACTTGGCAGGCATGTGATATTGGTGTTTCCATTTGTGATAAGCACAAACAACATAACATTGACATCTGTTGCTTGTTCCATTTGTAATATTTCACTCATAAACTGGTCATTCTACACAGTTACCAAGTCTGATATGTCATAGGTTAAATGGTGGGTCCATGTAGTGAATCTTGAGTAGCCACCTCGTTGGTCAAAATTTCCGAAAGCTTCACTCAACGATAGGTCAACGGTTCGAGTCTTTATCCGCACAAAAGTTTCAATCAAACAAAAGTTAAACCAGCCTAGCGTTGGCTGTAAAGGTATCCTCCTCTTGCTTTCCTTGCCAATGTAGCTTCAGGACTTTTGTCAAGAAGACATAAAATTTGTGTCAAGAAGTCAAACAATTTAAAGATTTTGTGTATAAGGAAGATGGATAATTTCTGTCAAGAAGTTGGACAATTTAAATATTTATGTCCGAAGCAGAATTCCAACTCTTCTCTGAAAGCTGCAGTGGTAGCACTGGTTGGCAACGCAAACTCCTTTTAAATTGCACAAGGATGCATAGTATCTAGAAAAAGCCGCTTTTACTTTCCACGGCAAGTCTGCAAAAATGGTTTACAAAACCAGAAATCTCGATCACTTCATGATGATAATCATAATAAGGAATTTACTAGAACCTTTCCTGCAACCTATGCTAGTTCAAAATGCATGGAGTTAGCTTCCCAGCCGTCCTTTAGACACTGTAGAAAGTACATCGAAAGGCTATGAGCTTGTCATGGACTTTGAACCTAGGCTTGACATGAAGGTTGGATGAACCCTGGTATACGTTTCTTTTTCTTGTGTTCTATTGATTCCTATCCATCCCCAATTTAGAGACTTCAATGGAGCATCGGGCTTCATTTCTACGACTTCTAGAGCTTTTGCCTCAAGGTCAGCAACTAATCTCTAAAGCTACTAATTTTTCAATTGATTAGCCCCTTTATCTTTTACCTTTTTCCTTAGAGAAATTTCTTGACCAGCCCTTTGAAGAGCCCTTTCATTTTGGTCTCCATAACAATATCATTGCATACATCTTCATATCATTTTTCCTTCATGGCAATTGGAGTTGTATTATGAAATTAATGAAGTGGTGATTTGTTTGAGAAGTCTGCAACAACACTATATCTTCTTGAAAGGGGTTTTGATGACGACGTGTTTTCTTTTGTGTAATCTATGTACTTCCACTGCTCAGAAAGATCTTTGCTCCTAAAAGTAGGCCCATTCCTCTTACTCATGTCTACAGTAACAGTCTTACTGGATATGCCATCTGGGTCAGTCTTCTTAGCAATCAAAGACGATCCGATGTCATAACCTCCAAATTTTGGACAAAGAAGTTGTTGAGTAGCCATGATATCTTTAGATTTATAAGGGATTTGCTCTTGATCTTTGCTATTAACATTAATTTTTGATGAAGAAAATGAGCTACTGTTTGGATATAGAGATTTCACTCTATAAGTATGGCTAGGGATACATTTATCTCCATAACTAGTCCGAGAATCCATTTCTGGATCATATATTGTCTTAAATTTGGCACTGACATAAGCAATTTATGTGAAAGAAATCCTCTCTGATTTATTTCCGTCACTAAAATATGTACTTCACTCAACTGGAATATTTCACTGTGATTCACAAGTTTCAGAAAGCACATTCCTTGAAGAAGTCATTGTGCAACCCTTCTGGCTCAATTGATTCTTCAAATCTTGAAATTCTTGTTCATGTTTTAGTTTCAATGCTTCTAGTTCATGTTGTTGCTCAAGGGCCAACTTTTCCAGCTCCTGGTTTATCCTTCTATCATCTTCCAACTAAGGATCTATTAGAATGCATGTTCCTGTTAGAGGATCTGTTACAATCTCGAGATGAGAACGAACTCCATCTTGACTGATTGCCAAGAAATTTTCATCAAAATCAATTGTTTCTGCATGTCTTGGAAACTTAAATCTACTAATTGTATCTAGTTTATTATTACCCTCCCTCT
>JASDQU010106801.1:41467-74736 GCA_032191745.1 Picea mariana | reverse complement strand
ATCTATGTAGAATAATTTCTTCTCACCACACTTATGTCCCTTACTATGCTTGTTGTCACAATTAAAGCATAAAATTTTTTCTTTTCTTTCCTCATCATGAATTTCATGGGATGCATTTTCACTTTTAGGTATCTTGTCTGTTATGAAATTTTTCAATACTTTCATGATCTCCTCTTTTAAACCATCCATCTTTGCCTCCAACTTAACTTCCATCTCTTGTAGTTCATCTTTTGTTACTATCTTCTTTTGTAAATCATTTATGTCCCTAAACATTTCTTCACCTTCATCAAGAGTCCAAGTAGGATTGTTTGGAGGCTTATTTGGTGTAGAAGTTCCCTTTTTGGGTGGCATGTTGGCCAAGTGTCACTTTTGAACCTTGATTTTGAGGTGGTTCTTCTAGACAATCTTTCTTTTGTTGTATCTCCCAAGTTTCGGCCCTTCTGGGTATGAAACTTTATTTTATGTGCTTATCTGATATTTATTCTCTGCAATTCCATAGGTCTGATCAAAATTGGATGTGCCAAGTGGAATTTACGGTAACTTCCCCACAACTTGCTGATTTTTGGCCTTTCCAGGAGATCTCACTTGTATAGCATTCCATGCACAAAATAATTAATATAAATTCTAGAACTCATACCAGAAATACTACAGACTGTCCACTATCCAATGAAATTAGTCTCACTCAATTTGGATACTCTAGGAAGAAGTTATGATTGTTTTACCGGGAACACCTTATTGAGACTAGTCAGATACCCTATCTTCCACAGGGTGTATCTACAAATGTATGATGAACAAGAAGATGAACATTTTATCACAGATACCATACTAATTTATGTTAATATCCTTAATCTTTTAGGGTCTGAAACGTTACAGAAAAATATTTATAGAGAAAATTCCTCAATGGCTCAGTTCAAGATGATTCCATAACCTTATCTTGCATAGGCTGTATCTCTGAAAGTATAAGGCCTCAGATGCTGAAATTATAACCCAACGTAACTCGATCTATCTACCAAATATTCTCCAAGCCGTTCCTGCTGAAATGTTGTAGAAAAAAAGTTATAGCGAAAATTCCAAGGTGTTTCAGATGTAGTAGAGAAACCCCAAGACCTTGAGCTCTGATACCATATGTTAAGAACCAAATATGAATATAGCATAGAAAAACCTTAGAATAAGTTCTCAACGCCTTGAAAAAGAGACAATTTCAAATAATAAGCCTTTTTGAGGGGGCAACCTCCTTTTACCCCACATAAATGTTCAAGTACAAGATGATTCCAAATGAAAATGTCTCCTTGGTATATATAGGAGACTAGGAGGCATAATTACAACTAATGGAATAAAGACGACATAAATAAAATAAAATTACTAATGTAATATGTCCCAATTAAGGGGTAATGAGCCAATATTAGGGCTTAACAGCTTCCATTTCAGATAATGAAGAAAAAGGAATGGATGGTCATTTGGGAGTTGAAGGGTTGAACTCCAATGGGAATGGTGAAGAGATAGATAAGGAAGGGAATATGATGAAAATCATTGAAAGATTGCAGAAAGATGCCCAAACTCATCGAGCAGATAGTAGAAATCTCATTAAAGCTAAGGATCAGCAGGGAGAATTCAACTTAAGGTTGATGAAGAGTTTGGATGGAATATAAAAGAAGTTGGAAAAGGAGAGAGACTCGAGAAAAAAAGGGAGTCACCAGACTTTTGATGGAACAAGATCAATGAGTGTTGGCATACACCATCATCACTCCCAAGGTCACTCCAAGAGGAGGGAACATAGTAGTTCAAGCCCATCTCCTACGAGACAACACAAGAGATTTGGAGTGGATGAACTGAAGGGAGAAATGAAAAAGATTAAGCCTCCTACGTTTGATGGAAAACATAAGAAGGAGGAAGACGTGGAAACATGGTTACTTGGCATGAGGAAATATTTCCAACTGCAAAATTATTCCTCTCATGCAGAAGGAAGAATTGCATTGTATCAACTGAAAGGAAAAACATCCATGTGGTGGGATAAGCTTGTGTAGGTGCAACACATTAGAGAAAAAGATATCACTTGGAGAGAATTCAAAAGGTATTTCAAGAAGAAATACTTGACTAAAAGATACTACGATAGAAAGATGAAAGAGTTCTTTGAACTCAAGCTGGGAAACATGACCATTGATGAATACGAATGAAGAATTTTGGAATTATTGAAGTATGTTCCATTCATCAAAGATGAGATTGTCAAGATTCAAAGGTATCTGAGTGAAATCCCACCTTCCATCGGTGATAAGATCCAGTATGATGACCCTAAGACCATGGAAGAAATTATAAGAAGAGTGAAATTCTTAAGTGAGAAGCAAAGAGAGAAGCCTACCTTTTGGAAGGCTTGGGATGACAAGAAGAAATTCCAGATGGATCAGAGAAAGAAGGGAACTAACCTCCCTTTTTCAGAAACAGTCCTCAAGGACATCCATCGTTTAGAGATCCAAGAATGGATGATGTACGGGGACAAAGGCCAAGGTAGATGCCCATTCAATGTTGGGGCTATCAGGGAAACCATAAGTACATATATTGTCACCATAAAAATGGCAAAGTGAGATTTTTCCATAATGTTCAGCAAGCTGAAACAGTGGAGGACATGGGCATGCCGATGATCTATGCAGCCCTGGACAACAAGCAAGTTGAATATTAGTCGCACGGGATTGAAGTGGAAGATATGATTAACAACCAGCCATTTACTATTTTAATTGATTCAGGGGTTAGCCATAGTTATATAGATCCTAGAGTCGTGGAAAGTTTTCAATTATTGAGAAGAAAACATGAAAAGTCTTGGTTAGTGCAACTGGCTACAGGACCCAAGAGAAAAGTCACTGATTTGGTTAACTCCTATCAAGTGGACATGAATGGACTGAGCACAAAGGCTGAATTGAATGTGTTGCCTTTAGGTTCTTATGATTGTCTAATTGAGATGGACTGGTTGGACCAACACCATGCCATCTTGGACTGTCGTAACAAGGCATTCACTTTCCTGGATGAGGAAGGAAATTAGAAAATAGTCTAAGGAATTCCCAGAGCTGTTGCTATCAGAGAAATCTCAGCAATGCAATTGAAGAAGTGCTACAGAAAAGGCTATCAATTGTTTGTATCCCATGTGGAGGAAACACCTAAGGGTAAGGTGTCAAAGATTGAAGATCATGCGGTGCTAAAGGAGTTCAAATATGTATTCCACGAGGTACCAAGATTACCCCCAAAGAAAGATATTGATTTCTCTGTAAACTTAATGCCTGGAGCAGATCTAGTGTCGAAAGCTCCTTACATAATGAGTAAGACAGAGATGAAAGAGATGCAATTGCAGCTTGAAGAGCTTCTGAAGAAAGGGTATATACATACAAGCGTGTCACCTTGGGGTGCCCTGGTCCTGTTCGTGAAGAAGAAGGATGAGACGTTGAGATTGTGCATTGATTTCAGACAATTGAACAAAGTAACTGTAAAGAACAAATATCCTCTACCAAGGATTGATGACCTCTTCGATCAGTTGAAGGATGCAAAGATATTTTCAAATATAGACCTCAGGTCGGGATATCACCAGGTAAGGATAAAGGATGAAGACATCAACAAAACTGCCTTTAGAACAAGGTATGGTCATTACGAGTTCACAGTGGTGCCGTTTGGGTTGTCGAACGCACCCGCTATTTTTATGTGCCTGATGAATGGTGTATTCAGGGACTATCTAGACATGTTTGTCATAGTATTTTTGGATGACATTCTGGTGTATTCCAAATAGGAGGAAGAGCATGAAAAACATTTGAATATGGTGTTTCAGGTGCTAAGAGAGCACTAACTATATGTTAAGTGGAGAAAATGCTCGTTTTATCATAAGCAGATCCATTACTTAAGGCATATTATTTTAGAGGATGGGATTGTTGTAGATCCTAAGAAGATTGAGGCCATCAGAGAATGGTCAGCACCAAATAATGTGACAGAATTCAAATTCTTTATGGGTCTAGATGGTTATTACAAAAGGTTTATCGCGGGGTTCTCAAGGATAGCTTACCCTATCACTTCCTTACAAAGGAAGGAGAAGAATTTATAGTGGACAGAGGATTGTGAGAGAGGCTTCCAACAATTGAAGAAACTACTAACTAGTGATCCAATCCTGAGGATTGTAGATTCGAATGAATATTTCGTGGTGTGCACAGATGCATGAAAAGAAGGACCCAGAGGAGTTCTCAGTCAAAATGGATTCGTAATTTGTTATGAATCCAGAAAGTTGAAAGAGCATGAAAGGAACTATGCAACTCATGATTTAGAGTTGGCATCCATAGTGCACGCTCTAAAGAAATGGAGGCATTACCTCATGGGAAGGAGGTTTGAACTGAGGATAGACCATAACAGTCTGAAGTATTTGTATGATCAGCCAACCTTGAATGCTAGGTGGAGTAGGTGGTTGGAGTTTCCTTGTGAATACGATTTTGATATCAAGCATATCAAAGGGAAGGAGAATAAAGTGGTTGATGCACTTAGCAGGAGAGTACACGAATTACATGCTACAACCATTAGCATGTACCGAACTGATATTAAAAGTAGAATCTTGGAAGCTGCAAATTCCAGATTTGCAATACAGGGATTTGGTAGCAAAACTACAACAAGGTGAGATGCCACAGAAAGTGGAAAATTATAAATTGGAAACTGACGGAACACTTCTATACAAGAACATAATTTATGTATCTAATGTCCAGGAATTAAAACTTATGATTTTGAATGAAATGCATAATGTGGCTTATGATGGGCACCCTAGATATCAGAAAACTATGGCAGCAGTCAAGAGCCATTACGTTTGACCAGGTATGAAGAAAAAGATTTCTGAATACATCACTAGATGTATGGAGTGCCAGAAGGTTAAAGTTGAGCACATGCACCCAGCAGGGTTGTTGCAACCTTTACCCATTCCTGAGTGGAACTGGGAAGTAGTGACAATGGATTTCATCACAGGATTGCCCAGAACCGACAAGCAACATGATTCAATCATGGTGGTGGTGAAAATCTTACGAAAGCTTCCCATTTCATTTTGTTAAAGACTACTCACAAGGCAATGGATGTTGCTGATATTTTTATGAGGGAAATAGCATGATTGCACTTTATTCCCAGGACAATTGTGTCTGACAGGGACCCAAAATTTACCTCCAAGTTCTGGAAGGGGTTGTTCAAAGAATTCATAATGAATCTAAACTTCAACACAACCTATCATCCTTAGTTTGATGGGCAGACTGAGAGGGTGAAAAGAGTAATAGAAGACTTGCTAAGGATGTATGTGATGGACAAACCATTGAAATGGGAAGACTACCTACATTTGGTAGAATTCGCCTACAAAAATGGGTATCAAGCATCATTGAAGATGAGCCCATTTGAAGCACTTTATGGCAGAAAGTGAAATACTCTAGTAAGCTGGGATAATCCAGCTGATAGGGAAATAGTTGGGCCAAAGTTGCTCAAGGAAATGGAAGAGAAAATGCTGAAAATTAAGTAGAATTTAAAGGCTTCCCAAGACATGTAGAAAATTTATGCTGATAAAAACAGAACTCACAGAGAGTTTAAAGTGGGTGATCATGTTTTCCTGAAAGTGAAAGCCAATAGAAGTTCCCTGAAGCTGGGCAACTACGCCAAGTTGGTAGCAAGATTTTGTGGGCCATTTGAAATCCTAGAAAGGATTGGGCCAGTTGCATATATGATTGCATTACCTGCATCCTTGACTGTACATAATGTGTTTCATGTTTCATTGCTTAAGAAACATATACTTGATGCTAATCATGTAATTGATTGGAATGTGATTTAGGTGGAGCAAGAAGGTGTCCTGCAAGTGCATCTTGTGTGCATATTGGACCGGAAAAGAAAATAGCTCTGGAATCGATCCATAGGTCTTGTAAAGGTCCAGTGGACTTGGTACGGTCTTGAGGATGAGACATGGGAGCATGAAGACGCTATGCAGGCAGAATACCCGCATCTTTTTGAATATTTTGAAAATCTTGTTGATGTTGTGTAAAGAGTTGCACTGAGGACAATGCAAAAATAAGGGGAGGGGATTGTAATACCCCAAGGACATTCCCTAGTTATATTATGAATTGTAATCATGTTTTGTAGGCTGGTGAGCCAAGTATTGATAAGATGGTGGGATTATGTGTTTATTAGGCTAGAGAGCCTAAGTGTTATAAGCCAGGTGCCTGCTTTTGTATATGTAATTATGCAGAACATTAATAAATATTAAACATCACTGCGTGCAGACCAACCATGAAGAGAGAGTGATGGGGTACTAAGCTTCCAAAGGGTGGGTAAGGGAAAAGGGGCTGAAAGGTTGGAAAGAGGGGCTAAGATTAGGGGCTTAAGTCCTTGAATAATAATTTATTATTATTCCAAAGTGGCATGAAAGGTATATTTTTATCCTAAGTTTTTGAAAAAAGGGAACGCATACTTGATGGAGTGCATGCAGCTTCATGGGTGACATGTGTCAGCCCAGGTACATGCAATTTAAACCAATAATTGAGCTATGATGGGGGTTCATTCTCCATTCTTACGTCCACTATATGAACCCTGTGGCCTCTGCGTCTAATCTCTACATACCTCACGCAGCTCTAAAACCTGAAACTGTGAGGCCAACTTGTGATGTTTTCCTGAGAAGTCGACACATCCTCTGTCTGAACCATTGAGTCTGTGTTCAACCTCTGCATTGATTCCTTGTCACGCACCCTGAAACCAATGGAAAGGTCGTGGATTGAGCCGTGTCACCTGTGTATCCTTTGACCCCTGCCTATCCACCCTTGAAGAGCCGAGTCTGTACTTGAACCATCTTTGGGTTGTTGCCTTCTATTTTTCCTGAGTGGAATTGTGTTGCTGTTATCCTCACCTTGTAGGAATTGGGATGAAACTGGTTGAAGAAGTGAGTTGTCAGGCCCATGGTTGAAGAGGCAGGCTGTCAAGCCTATGAGCAGCTCTCTCCAGGTGAGAAAGTCTGTTGGTAAGTGGTTTTCTCCGAGAGAGAGTCCAACACCAGCTACGTAGCTTTGAGAATTCCTGATCCGGTCTATCGCCGAGATATAGAGAAGGAGGTGAAGCACCGATGGAATGTGCTTGTGAAGGTGTATACTCCTGGGTGGAACAGGCATGTGGGGACTGAGATTCCATGAGTAGTGGGCGTAAGAAGGCTCCTACAGAGAATTCTTCCAGTTTCTCTATGCAATTTTCCTGTAACCTCAACCTAGTCTAGGATTCCCTTGCCCGGGCTGGAGCTTAGTCCCATCTCAGGGGTGACCCACTGTTGAGCACGATGAGCAGTGTGGTCTAAGGCTAGGAGTTTCGTGGAAGTTATGCACGTAGTTGGTGGAGTTAGTACAGTTTCAAAGATAAGTATTATCACGTGTTTAATTTCAGTTAAAATGCATGTTTGTGATGCTTGTAATATTATCATGTATTCTATTGCATGAATGAATTGTTGTTAATTCTATTTAAGTCTGTATGATGGCAGTAATTCTATGTTAAATGTGATAATTTTATTTAATACATATTATATGTATGTGAATGTTACGCATAGTAGCATTGCCCAACAGTGGGGTTGATGGCCAGGGACATTACAGACTGAATCTTCAACTACTTAACTAGACTCGAGAAAGATAAGGATCGGATCCATTAATTAACTTCCCTGCTTGTCGACTAATAAAACTGATCTTACGTAAATGTGTGACTTTGAATTTACAGACTAGCAGACAAATTTGTGGACTGACATTTCGACTAGCTAACAAATCTACTGACAAATTTACTAATTGACAAATCTACTGAGACGTAAATCTCACCGACATGTAATTACTATTTCCAACATAGTGTTCAAAATCATTTGTCCATTAAACATGGATTTGGTTAACCCTCCTCATCTTCTTCTCTTGTAGCTAGTGCCGACCTCCTAAGTCACGATGAATATGATTATGCATAATAAGCATGGAGATACAATTGAGCCCTAAATTTTTTTGATGCTAAATCAAACTAACTCAATAGAGGTTTTATTTAATCCTCCCTTGCTATGGTTTCAGGTATTTTCCCCCTCGTTTTACTAATATTCTATGCATGTATGATAAATTTCCAAATGATGCCCTTGCTAGGGTTCCAGGCATTTTCCCCCTTGTTTTACTAGGATTCTATGCATGTATGATAAATTTCCAAACAGATCCCTAGTTTAGTTTGAATCTTACATCTGGATAAAAGAATGGAAAATTATCAAAGGAAACCATAATGTTTTTGAACCCTATCGCCATTCTGAATTTTCATCGCTTTTGAACAAAACTTGTTCCCTAGCCCCTACGATATAAGAAAACCTATACGTGTTTATTTTCAAATTAGTGGCCTTACTCCAAGGCTACCATACCTGATATTTTTTCGTTCCTCTTGTCTCCTAACTTGAGTTAAATTTCAATGTATTCAACTCTTAAAGTTTTTTTTTCCATAGATGCTCGGAAAGACTCTAAAGCCTTGGATAGTGTGACTCAAATGGGTTGTCTGGTGGTGTAATGTGGGGCTCTCAAAATCAAATTGAAAACACATTTAGTGATTGCATGGGTATTCCTGTTTGGAAAATAAAATTAGCAGGGTTTTTCGGTGTTTCTGTTTGTAAAAGAAGACAAGGGTTTTTCGTTCTGTTTGGAAAAGAAAATGAAAAAGAATTCTTGGTTTTGAGAAATTCCTTCTCTTAACATGTGATCAACGTGTTATAAGTCTAGAGATTTATTTATGAGAAACACTTCTAAGAGTAAGGCGGGATTTGTTTCCCGGAGACGATTTTAAGAGGAAGACACCACTTCCTTATTGCTATGTTTATGGGTTTAATGGTTAATAACATGTGTTTCCTCCTAGTAAGTAACATGTTCAAATCTAGAGAGGTAGGGTATGTATACCTCCGCAGTCAAATCCCTATAGGGAGGGGGTCTCTTGTCCCAAAAACAAGGGGGTCTCATACACCAATTTGGTGTCTACTTGGCCATCAATATGGATGGTAATTTGTTTTAATAAGGTTAAATGTTACATGAATTATGCAATGTTGATAAGTGATATATGCAATTCTATCAGTTTAAAATGACTCTTGTAAGATAAAAAGGACCAAATATTAGGATGATTAGATTAAGATGGGATGTATTTTTATCGAGAAGCAACTGGAAGTTGCAAAAACATTTAAGAATTTATTGTATGTAAAGAAGTGTCTTTATATTCAATATTTCTAAGATGAAATTAGAATATACATTTTCTATCCTTAGATGCTCAAGAAAGAGGTAGTATAGAAAACCTACCCATCACAGTAATTTCATAACATAAATACAATCTTCCATCAAGGGACAATTTACCCTCCAAAGGTTAGTACAATGCCCTTTTCAAACCAAAAGCAGAACATTGTGACAAGACTATAGCGAGATTTGATTCAACAAAATATACAAATCGCCCATGAAAAAAGCTACAAAGGAAACCAACAAACATTAAATATCTAGACATCATTGATTATGAGGCTAACAAGTCGTCATTAAACTCATGTACATCTACCATACCCTCTTCCAAAGATAGTTCCTCTGTTGCCAACTTGTTAGCACCATAATTATATTTTTTGTAAATATGCTAGAAAAAAATATGTGCAAAGTGCCTTCTTACTTCCATGACTTTGGTCATTATGGGATTTAAGGCTAGATTTTTTATTCTTCATCTTCTATTTGTCCAATCCATAAGAAACTTTGAATCTCCCATTACCTAAATCTTTTCCAATGTTTTTTTTGCAGTATTTTTTAAAAGAATCCAAAGACCATAAACTCAGCTCTATTATTGGACCCATAATGACGCCAATCTGGACTAGTTCCATGCATTTAAACAATAAAATATTCTTAATGCACTTTAATTATGAAAATTTACACGTTTTCTCGTTAGTTAACACCGAAAATATCGTCATTTGATTTTTCTTTCAACAAGGCCTTAGACCCACTAGAGCATTGGGCAACCGGGGGAATTTCTCGCTTGCACCAAAATATTAACCAGACCATCAAGCACCGGTTACACTAGATCATTGACCACCATATGGTAACTCTCGAACATGCTCCTGACTAGACATCAGAATGTTGGTTACACCGGTCACTGATTATTCTCTACTCAATCAGACCATCGCTATATGCTTTCATTGGCCCACTGGGTTTACAAACAATAATTATTTACTGTAATAGCGGTCTAGTTAGATTTTATTGGTCATTGATCTCTGTGATGATAAACGATCAATGATTTATATTTTTCCATGTCACCACGATTTTGCTGCGTTATGATCTTGTTAATTGGTCAATCGACCATCGAGGGAAATAAATCACTGAGGACATGACCATGATTGTACATATGTATATAATGCACTGAGGACAGTGTATAAATAAGGAGGAGGGGAATGTAATAATCATAGGCAAAACCCGAATTGAAAATGTACATATGCTTTATAGGCTAGTGGGCCATGATATTTTGGGCCATACAACCTTTGTGCATATGTTTTGAGGCTAGAGTTCCCGTGTGATTAAGTCGGACAGCCTAGATGCTAAAAGGATAGCGATCCTATCTTTGTAATATGTAATAACAGTCAATGATATTAATAAAATACATCACTGTTGCAAACCTAGTTAGAAGAAAGAGTATGAAGTGTTAGAACTCCACTAGAAAGGGAAAGGGGGGCTAAGAGTCTAGGAAGAGGGGATAATCCAAGGAAATATTATTATAATATTTCATAAAGTCTAAGTTGTGGGATATGAGTTTATCCTAAGTTCCTAAGAGTGAGGAACGTATCACCTAGTGGATCCCATGTAGTTCCTAGCTTGACAAGCATCAAGTTAAAGGTATACAAATATATTTTGGGAACTTAGTTCATTTTCCTATCATTCCTTCATTATTCACTCCCTCACTTTGGTCATCAATATTGTGTTGCCATCACCATACTTGCATGTTGGGAAGCTTGGAAGCGGTTTCTAGGTAAATTGAGCTGAAGAAGAGGGTTTTCAGGCCCATGAGCTATTGAATAAGCAGGTTTCCAGGCTCATGAGTAGAATCTCTAAGTGAGAGAACTACTGGATATTTCTTTCCCAAGGTCCAAGCTACTGCTACAGGGCTCTGAGACTTCCTGTTTGTCCTGTTGTTGAGGACCTGAAAGTGAAGTGGGGAAGTCAAAGGACTATTGAGCAGAGAAGGGGCAAACTTCCTAGGGTGGGATAGGCATGTGGATAACGAGAGGATGTATGATGTTTTCTATAGTTGCACCTGAGTATGCGTTTTTCTACTGTTATTGGACCTTATTCTGGAATAGGAAGCCTTCCCTGGTGGAGTTTCTAGCCTCAGCCCGGGGGTGACCTACTGCTCAGAGTTTATGAGAAGTAGAGTTTATGGCTGGGAATAATGTCTGAGGTTTGCACATAGTGTATGGTTTTTTACAAAAGATAAGTACCTTTCATGTGCTTGTTTCATTTACTATGTTCTTAATTATCTATTTTCTATTATTTGTTTTACATGTATGATGTTGCATATGTATATTGCAGTCATTTTTCATAATGTTGTTCATATGTAGAGAATTTAATAATTTAATGGTATCAGATCAAAATTTTCTTGTTTATCTGGTAGTGGGGATGCTACAATGTGTTAACAGGACTCGGATAGGTGGTTGGGTATTCTAGAATGTGGTATCAGATCCAAAAGCATTGAGAGAGGGAAGGGATCTGAAGATTCTCCTTCTATAGAAGAAAAAAACTCCTTAGAAGAATGAGGGGATGTGTACCTAGCTTCATCAAGAACACATGAAAATCATGAGGCATGGACGGTTGACTCAGACACATCCTTTCTTATGAATCCCCATAGGGAGTGGTTCTATGAATATGAAAAGTATGATAGAGGTGATTTTTTCCTAGGAGATGACTCAACAACAAAAATCATAGGACGAGGAAAAGTCAAGTTGAAGCTCATGGATGGAAGGATTAGAACACTTCCTGGTGTTATGAAAATCCTAGGATTGGCCAGAAATTCGATTTATGTAAGCAAAATAGATGATGCATGGGTAAAAACAATGTTTGAGAAAGAAGCCTATAGGATGGTTCGAGGAGTAGTGGTGTTGCTAAAGGGGGTTTGGATTGGAACTATGTATAAGATGCAAGGAAGCACTATTAGTGATGGGTGTAATAGTTCCATTGTTCTTGATATTGGAGCCGAAGAAGAAAAAAATCCTACAATATTTGGAGAAAAGGCTATGTTGTTGCATCAAATATTGGGTAATATTGGAGAAAAGAGATTTCGACTACTGCATGGTAAAGGTATGGTTGAAGGTATGTCTAACTACTCTCTATATTTTTATTTCTGTGAACATTGTGTATACGGGAATAAGAATCGGGTAGGATTCCCTTATGGTGCAATGAGGGTAGAGGGAATTTTACAGTTGGTGCAAGATGATGTGTTTGGATCTGTGTCGGTTCCATCACTAGGAAAATATGTGTACTATGTCTCATTTATAGATGACTTATCGAGGAATACATGGATATATTTTCCTGGGAAGATATGTAAAGTATTTTATAGGTTTACAGAGTTTAAGGTTCTTGTTGAAAATCAAACAGAGAAACAAATTAAGGCACCGATGATAGATAACGGTGGAGAGCTTTGCGGAAGTGAATTTGAAGATATCTATATGAAGTGCAGTATATAAAGGCAACCGACTAGTCCATATACACCTCAACATAATAGATTTGTATAAAGCATGAACATGATGATGATGGAAAAAACTAGGTGCATGCTCATCGATGTTGGATAAGGATATGAATTTTGGGCAAAGACAATGGGTATTGCATGTTGCTTGGTCAATCGATCACCCTCATCATCACTGGATGACAAGACTCCACACAAGGTATGGAATGGTAAGAAACCCTCTCTCACACATCTTAAGGTATTTAGTTGTGAGTCCTCTGTTCACGTTCCAAAGGAAAACAAGATTAAGCTAGATAAAAGGCTAAAAAGTGTATCTTTATTGGCTATAAATATGGTCTGAAAGGGAATAAGATTTGGAACCCAGAAACTAACAAGGTATTGTATAGCCGAGATGTGGTATTTAGAGAAATCAAAGATGTTTTCAAATAGAAATTCCTACCAAGGAAGGAAGAACTAGAGAAAATAGAGTTTGAGATAAAGGATGATGAATCCAACTCTATAGAAGAACAATAATCAGAATCATAAGATAATCATATTCCAGTATTGAGGAGATCAGTTCAGGAAAGGAGGCAATTAGAAAGGTATACTCCACTTGATTTTTATTCAATTTTTGTTTTTTTATTACTAATGATGATCCTATAACTATTAGGGAGGCAGTGGATTTAGAGGATGAAAAACTGTGGAAAAAGGCCATGGTTGAAGAAATGGCAGCCTTGGATAATAATGAGGCTTTGGATCTAGTGGAGTTGCCAACTAAAATATATCTCATTGGTAGAAAATGGGTATTTAAGAATTAGCTAAATGCAGAAGGCAAAGTGGAGAAATACAAAGCTCGATTAGTAGAAAAAGATTATTCCTAGGTAGAGGGAATTGACTTTGGTGAGATTTTTTCTCTTTTTTCCAAGTTAACTTCAATTAGATTTATTTTATCTATTGTTGTTGCATTTCATTTTGAAGTAGAACATATGGATGTGAAGACAACATTCCTACTTGGGGATCTGCAAGAAGAAATCTACATCAAGCAACCATAAGGATTTTATGTGAAGGGAAAGAAAGAGCTGGTGTGCAAGATGACAAAGTCCCTGTATGTGTTAAATCAATCACCAAGGATGTGGTATAAAAAATTTGATACTTATATGTTGGAACTTGGCTTCACAAGGAGAAAAGTGGATCATTGTGTGTATTTCAAATTAATCTGATCATCTTATTTATTTGGTCTTGTATGTGGATGATATGTTGTTGATAGGAAACAACAAGGAGATTATCCAAGAGGTGAAAACTTAGTTGTCCTCTAAGTTTGACATGAAGGATATTGTTGCTGCAAATTTCATTTTGGGAATGGAAATTATAAGAGATTGGGAAAACAAGAAACTCTCGTTAAATCAGAAGAAATATGTCAAGACAATATTGCAGAGGTTTAATATGCAGGAATGTAAACCGATCAATGTTCTTATTCCTATAGGTGTGAATTTATTTGTAGATCAGTGTCCAAAGACACAGGAAGAGGAAGAGGACATGTCCCATGTTCCATTTTCTAGTGTGGTTGGTAGTTCAATGTATGCAATGGTATGTACTATATAGGACATTGCACATGCAATGGGATTTTTTAGCAGGTATATGCCAAAACTAGGGAAGGAACATTGGACAACAATAAAGAGGGTTTTTAGGTATTTGCATGACACTACTAGTTATGGATTGTGCTACCAAGGAAGACCAGGATTGGACAAAGTGTTGAACATACATGGCTTTGTGGATGTAGACTGGGCTAGAGATCTAGATCATAGAAGATCTATAAGTGGGTATGTGTTTAACCTATTTGGAGGAGCAATCAATTGGATGGGAAAAATACAGTCTGTAGTGGCATTCTCAACTACATAAGTTGAATACATGGCGGCCACTCATGCAAGCAAGGAAGCATTATGGTTATAGATATTTTTTTTAGGTATTGGGTTGGTACAACGCGTTGTAAGGATATATTGTTATAGTCAAAGTGCAATCTTCCTAGCAAAGAACCCGACTTATCATTCAAAGACAAAGCATATTGATGTTCAGTTTCACTTTGTCAGAGACATGGTTGAAGAAAAGAAGATGTTTCTAATGAAGGTGGACACTTTGGAGAAAGTTGCGTATTTATTAACAAAATCAGGGAGCATAGAGAAGTTCTCTTGGTGTAGAGAATATATGGGCAATGCTTCCCTAGATTATTGACTATGTAATCTTGTAACCCCTTGTATGGAAAGAAAACAACAAGTGGGAGAATGTTGGGTAGGTGTTATATTCTTTGCAAAATTAATACCATGTACTATACAATGATATGGGAGAAAAGGGGGTCTAGGGGGTTCTTATTACCCCCCATCCGGGAGGGTTGCGGGGGTAGGGGATGGGAGCCACTGAGAAAAAAAAATTGGTTTGTTTTTGCCAGTTTTTTGCATCCGATTTTGGTAGTTTTCAGCACATGGTTTTTTTCGATAGTTTTTCTAATTCCGGTTAATGAATTAAGGTTTTTGAATAATCCGGGTCAATGTATTAGAGGTTTGGATGCTGAGGGATCCTATATGTATATTGTATTGTAAGCAATGAATATGATGAATATAATATTAGTGGTGTGACTCTAAACAGGTTGTTGGTTTTCTCAGTTTGGGTTTCCAGGGTAAAATCTATGTGTAATGTGTGTGTGTGTGTGCCATTGTATATTTTCTGTTTTTTATTGAGAATATGGTTGTAGTAAATAATTTTTCATGGTTAAAATCTACAATTACTTCTTACTAGTACTACATCAATGTTACTCAAATAAAGAACACATAAGAAATTAGAACCATAAGTTGTAGTTTTCTCATTATGTCATTGAAATCAAAATGTATTACATAGATATTGAGTCACTAATACTATAGGTGGGAATGCCAATGGAAAATACAAAATAGGGTCGATATTGGAACCGTAGATCCAAGAATCTCATAGCTCATCAGTAGTCCTCCATGTCATAATTATCAAAATCAACATCACTGCCACTACTCTCTCCTCAATCCTGCTTCTTCTCCTCCTCCTCTATATTCAACCCAATCTATGCATTTTCTGGTGTGGAAGATTATTAGGATATTTATACACTTAGGAGTTAGCTAAGATCAACTTGGTCTAATGTGTCATTAGGTAAATGTGTGTTTCTTAGTCTGTTTCTTTAGTATGCATTAGTATGCATTTGTAGTTAGGAAATACGACTGCCACGATATTCCCGACATAAAGTGATCTGACAGTTCATACTCTCCTCGATCTTAACAACTACATTGAATTATGGCTTAACACATGATTGGTCCATGATATCTATTTAAATATCATAGAGGGTCATTTTCTGATGATCAATTGTGAGAAACTCTCTTGTAAAATCTCTCTGTAAATTTTTATTTTTCATTAATAAATTGCTCCAAGTGGGCATGTTGACTGGGGCCGTAGATGTTTCCCCATAGGGATTTTTCCACATGAAAAAATCAATGTGCTTATATTTTATTTGGTTTTGTGAGTGGTTACTTGAGGTGTTTGTCCTCTGTTGGAATCCATGTGTTGTTGAACAGGGTATTAGAGCAATATGAAGACCCACTCCTATTGTAGATCCAGATTGTGAAGCCATGTTGCCTCATCTCTGGTTTCTACCATTTCCATACATTTTTTAGCTTACATGACTTTTCCATTGCATCTAGAGCGGTCTTTTTCTTTAGAATTGTTTTTCATTTCACTCGAAAAGGTTTCCATTTTCCTAATAGACGACCATTTCAGTCAAATCCAAAGGTATAAAGCCCGATATGCCCATTTAAATTTTTGCAGAGTTATTATTTCGGTTTTCTATTTTTTATTTCCAGGTTGTTACTCTTTTGGATTTGCATATTCTCTTTTCCCCGCGCTTTGTGTGATCTCATAAAATCAGAAATAGATCATAAATGGTTTTCCTATCTATGTATGGTCTTTGTCATGCACTCTGTGCGATCTCGGTAAATCTGAAATAGAGAGAAATTTGTATTTTCTAGGTAAGTTAACCGAGCTCTAACCCTTGTTTTTGTCGAGACGAAACAAATTTTTTCTTGTGTGAAAATAGTTTTTTATGAGCAAACTCTTCAAGGGTGTCAACAACAACAACAACAACAATCCTCCTTCTAAACAATATAATATGTTTTGCACTAGTTCACTTGGTTAAAATTTACTTTACTTAGTAAGACATCTTGAGTTCAAGTCTTTCTTTTGTTACTTATTTTGAAAAATTTCATACATTCATTGCAAATTACATTTCACTTAAGTTATAAAAGTGAATCGCTATTAAATAACTTTAAATATTTTTTTTAAGTTATTTTTGCATGTAACTTTCATTTATAAAGTAACTTCATTGTAAAAGTGTCTCACTTGTTCTATAAAAGTGAGACACTTCATAAGTAACTTATTTAAAAGTGAGCTTATAGGCATGGTTAGAAGGAGTATCACCACATGGACGAACTTCTACTTGCCACGTGGCTCTTTGGTTACCATTTATGCATTGTTTTTAATAAGGCATAACTTTCACATCCAAAGTCAGTTTTCAGTGTAATTTTTTTTGAAACGACATAATTTTTTGAGATCTCTCCATATATACCATTAGTTTCAGTTTTTAAAACCATGTTATTTTCATATTTAATATGGCTTCTCCCAGTGATCTTTTGCTTACCAACACCAACTACTTCCAATGGAAATCCCATATGGAGGATTTATTAAGAAGTAAAGGTTTGTACCTAATTACCTTAGGAAAAGAACTGGAACCTACTGATTATGAAAACAAAATAAAATGGTAAAATAAGAATGACAAAGTACATGGACTGATTGGAATGTCCATATCTCATGATTTAAGGTTTCACCTTCAAGGAATTGATGACCCTGATGAAGCTCAGGAAAAAATTGAGTCTGTGTTTGGTAAACACAATATTATTCGAGCCCACCAGATAAAAGATTATAAATAACTTTAAGTCCAAATGATTTTTCTTGCAATGAAGACTATTTATCTAAGTTCAAAACACTTAGAATTTTATGTGAAGAATGCAAGATAAAGTTGGAAGAAGAGCATTGCATATATATTATTGTTGCTAAGCTTGGTAGTGGATATTTATTGTTTGTATATACCTTCTATGCCATTAGAGAATCTCTAGGGACTGCTTATAAAAATCCCTCTTTTGAGTCCTTTTGTGATTCTTTGATTAGAGAGCAAGATAAGCTTGTGCAACTTGGAGTGATCAACACTACAGGTACCTCCCACAAAACCTTAGTAGTCCAGAAAAAAGATAAAGCTAAGAATGTCAAGAAGCAAGAATCTCACCACAATAACAAGCTAAACAAGGGTCTCAAACTCTTTCATCCAACCTCCACTCCTAATGGTGACAAAGGAGAAAAATCTAAAAGTAAGAACACTGACATAGATTACAACTTTTGTGGGAAACATGGTCATGATGAGTCCAAATGTTTCAAGAATATGGAAACTTTAGAAGCAACGATGAAGAAGCACAACATCCATATTGATTCTACTTCTCCTTCTCCTTCTCATGGACATGCACTTTATGCTTTTGGTTTCTCCTTCAATGCAACTTCTACTTCTTCTTTTGATGAGTGGCTTATTGATTCTGGAGCATATTAT
Organism: Picea mariana; assembly: GCA_032191745.1. NCBI lineage: Eukaryota > Viridiplantae > Streptophyta > Pinopsida > Pinales > Pinaceae > Picea > Picea mariana. The sequence goes on along the minus strand of JASDQU010106801.1, from coordinate 56,387 downwards.
CATATGGCGAAGAATAAATCCATATTTTCTTCTCTAAATGAATGTAACATCAAGAATATATTTGTTGGTGATGATAGATATATTAGTGTTGTAGGGTCTGGAATAGTTCAGGTTGATAATGGTCATTTCAATGATGTATTATGTGTTCCAATTTTTTCCTGCAACCTTCTATCAATATATCAAATCACTCATTCAGGTGAAGGTAAAACCATAGAGTTTTCACCTTACTAAGTTTTAATCAAGTATCTAAAATATCCTCAACATGTTCTTGCAACTAGAATTGTTGATGATATTACCAGGTTGCACAAGTTTGACGACTTTGGGTCATCATCTTTTCCATCAGTTTTTGTTGCTCATAGCGATGACTAGAACAAAATTTGGCATGAGTGGTTTGGTCATCTAATTTATTTCCCATTGCATCAACTATGAAATCAACAGATGGTGACTGGTATTCCTCTTGTTTCATACATAGATGGTGTTTGTTGCGGTCGTGTTCTCGACAAACATCATCGATACAGTTTTGATAAACCTGCCTCTTGGCACACCTTGGACCCTTTGTAGCTTGTTCACAGTAAGTTGTGTGGTCCACATTCTTCTCCTTCCTTTTCTGGGTGCAATTATTTCTTAACTTTCATTGATGACTTTTCCATATGTAATTGGGTTTACTTCTTTAAACTTAAGAGCAAAGTTTTTGGTGTACAAGGCCCTTGTAGAAAACTAATCTAGACATCAACTTCAAAGATTAAGAAAAAAAAATGGAGGATAATATGTGAACATTCAATTTACAAGTTACCGCACTACACATGGCATCCAAATGCAAAACATTTTTCCATATACACCACAACAAAATGGTGTTGCTAAGGTAAAGAACCACACATTAAAAGAAATGGATAATTGTATGATCCAACCTAAGGGATTAAGTATAAAGTATTGGGCATAAGCCATTAACTGTGCAAATTAAATAGTAAATGACACTCCCACAAAGGCTCTCAAAAATATAACACCGGAAGAAGAATGGACTAAACTTAAGCCATATGTAAGTCACTTCTTTATATTTGGAAGTATAACATGGGCTCACATTCCTGAAGAGAAAAATAAAACATTGTAGCCTAAAAGTGAGAAGTGTATATTGTTTGGTTATTCTAAATATGTCAAAGGTTACAGACTTCTTCAACCACATTGTATTGAAACTGTTATTAGAAGAGATGTTAAATTTGATGAAAATCTCTTTTCCTATGAGCCTAATTCGATGTTTGTGCCTTCTTTGGCCTGCAAGCCATCTTCAACGTCTGTTCCTTATTCTGGTTTCTTCTTCTTTAGATGATTAAGTGAGGATGAAAATCCACCTCCTCCTGCTCACCTTCCTCCATATGAGTCCATTGAACCTAGACCTGAACCTATACCAACACCACCGCTTCCTAGACGGGTCCATTGAACACGAGAAGTAGTTGGTGATCTTGTCGGTGATCCTTCAGATTAGCGTCAGACACATTCATAGTTCCAACGAGCCTCCTCTCTTTTGGCTCAATATTTAGAGACTCGTGATCCAGAGACATTTGCATAAGATTTATGTCATCTAGATTGGGATACAACAATGAATGAAGAGTATTATTCTTTAATGGAAAACGATACATGGGATCTTGTACCTGTTCCAAAAGGAAGAAAATTTGTCATATGTAAATGGGTCTACAGGACTAAGTATGCATCAGATGGAAGTGTTGGAAGACACAAGGCATGGTTATATGCCAAAGGATTTTCCCAAGTTGAAGGAATTGACTATAATGAAACCTTTTCACTTGTATCCAAATTGAGTTCCATTTTCCTTGTTCTTTCCCTTACTGCCTCACATAAATGGGAGGTCCATCAGATGGATGTTAAACCTACCTTCTTAAATGGATATTTTCAAGAATAAATTTACATGGAACAAACTCCTCGTTATGTCCATAATTATTCTAGACTTGTTTTTCACCTTAAGAAATCTCTTTATGGTCTTAAGCAAGCTCCCCAAGCTTGGTATGCCAAAATCGACAACTTTCTTCTTGACACTGGATTTTCTAGATGCCATTCTTATCCTAATGTCTATACCAAGAAAGTAGGAATCCATATCATAGTCCTTGTCCTTTATGTTGACGACCTTATCCTTACTGGTAGTGACTCAAAACTTTTAAAGAATGTGAAAACTAGCCTTAAGAAGAAATTGGAAATGATAGACTTAGGATTTTTGCACTATTTCCTTGGCCTCCAAGTTTCGCAAACCAAGGAAGGAATTTTTCTTTCCCAGTCTAGGTATGCTTGTGACCTTATTCGTTGGTTTCACATGGAATATTGTAAACTATCCCTTTCTCCCTTTTATAATGGAATCAAGCTTGTTTCCTCATGTTCTTTTCTTGAAGTTGATGCCACTTTGTACCGCCCATTAGTTGGTAGCCTCTTATAATTGACTCATACCCATCCCGATCTTTCCTTTGTTGTTGGTATTGTTTCTCGCTATATGAAAACACCCCATGAAATCCATTGGAAAGCAACTAAATGAATACTTTGGTATGTATGAGGTACAATTCAGTTCATGATACATTGCAGTTCAAGGGCAACTCCTTTATTGGTTGGTTTCATTGAGTCAGATTTGGCTAGAGACCCTAGCGATCGAAATTCTATTGCCGTTTATGTTTTCAATCTTGTTTCAAGACCTGTCACTTGGGACTATAAGAAACAATAAGCAATTTCTCTTTCTTTAGTAGAAGCAGAGTATCAAGCATTGGTTAATGCAAGTAAAGAAGCCTTGTGGCTTCAACATATTGTTTCAAAGTTTGGATTCTAGCAACAACATCCAACAACCCTCTGGTGCGACAATCGAAGTTCCATCAAACTCGCCAAAGACCCATTTCGAAATTAGCACAAAAAAAACATCGAGCTACACATGCAATTCATTAGAAAGCTCATTCATGACTGAGTTATTGAAGTGCTCTTCTTCCCTACGGAATATCAAGTTGCAAATTTTTTCACAAAGTCTCTTACATAGGTGAAGTTTTCCAAACTTCGATCTATGTAACATGTTCATGAAGTTGTCATTAAGGGGGGATAGGCTCTAATGCCTCCTTCCTTCTCCTATTGTGTCACCTTTGTAAATCCTTCAACCTTATCCCAAGTTGTTCTTAAGGGGATATGTTAGGATATTTAGAAAATTAGGAGTTATTTAATATCAACTTGGTCTAATGTGTCGTTAGGTAAATGTGTGTTTCTTAATGTGTTTATTTAATATGAATTAGTATGCATTTGTAGTTAGGAAATCCGGCGTTCATGATATGTTCCCGACATAGAGTGATCTGACGGATCATACTCTCAATCTTAACAACTACATTGATCCATGGATTAATACCCAATTGGTTCATGATATCTATTTAAATATTATGGAGGGTCATTTGCCGATGATCGATTGTGATAAAATCTCTTGTAAAATCTTTTTGTAAATTTTTATTTTTCATTAATAAATTGCTCCAAGTGGCCATGTTGGATGGGGACGTGGATGTTTCCCCATAGGTGTTTTACCATGTGAAAACATCGGTGTGTTGATCTTTGATCTCATTGTGTGAGTGGTTACTGAGCGTCCTCTGTTGAAATACCTCTGGTTACTGAAGATGCTTCTTGTGAACCAGATTCCAAGTCCCTCCACCTGATCCAATGATGATTACCTCTACCTCCAACTCCTTCTCTCAAACAAGTTTGAGAAATAGATATGTACTCTTTTTGAAAATATAGGGGGAGTAAATACTGCTCGAAAAAAGGTTTTCCACATCTGAAGGAGATAATTCAGAGACATGGGACAAGGGGTTTGTATACTGCGCAATAAATGACCAACATAATGGTGATAAATAGAACGACTATCTCTCCTCTACCCCTTTTCTTGTTTTTATACTTCAATCAAGTGGTTAGAAGAGTTATCCATGGGAAATAGAGGGCCAGGGACCGGTGGAACCTGTAAACCCTGCTCAAAATTTAGCAAAATTATAATTTTTTGAGCCAAATAAATGTGTAGGCATGTTGATAAAGGGGAACCTACGTATGTATGTGTGCTACATAACTGATAGGGAACATACATATCAAAACATGTGTTTTTTTAGTGATTTCTAAGGAGGAATAAAGTGGGATTCAGTCTGCAAGTAGGGAAAGGGTATATGAATTATACCAATAGAGAATCAATGCATATGTGCTGGAAAATTAAGTTATAAAATTTATTGAATACCATGGAGCCACCTTTAGGTTTTTGATGAAGTTATACTATGTTATTAATGAAGAAAACTTGTTGTTCATGAAGATACATTTTATTGGTATCATGCCAAAGGTGGATGGGGATATTGGCTTGATTATATTTGATTTTGTTAAAGAATCAAGTGGCCCACCAAGAAATAATTATAAATTATGTTTTTGGTGAAGGATTGTTCACACTTTGTTTTAATTATCCTACAAATAATTTTGACTCTATCGAGTGATGGTTGAGCCCAAGATATTTTATTGTTGTTACATGTTAAGGTTTTAATGATCGAGAGTTTACCATCAATGACTTTGTCACATATGATATTTTCTAAATTATAATTACGAATTTATTGTAAATAGAATGGATATGTTTGATTTAGTTAAACATGAGAACTTTGTATTTTCTCTATTAAAACAATGAAAGAAAATGAGGTGCAAGAGGTGGAATTCGTTGGGGTCCCCCCCCCTCCTGTATTGAAATTTCTATTGAAGAAAATGAGTATTAAAATCATTCATTTCTCTTTGTTTTTCATGTGAAATATTTCAGTTCACCACTTTTTCATGTGAAATATTTCAGTTCACCACGACAGTCTAGTTTTGTGATTGAGTGAACTATTTCTTCTAGTTGAAATGGATCAATCTAAATTTATTTTAAGAGAATAGTTAGATTCATAGTTGTGAGTGTATCTCTCTTCTATGATTATTTTCCTAATGATTTCATTCAGTACTAGGTGTGATCAAATTGTGTTAAATCCATAATTTTGATCAATCAATTTTCTGATTGTTTCTTATAACTTGACCAAGTTCCTCAACTAGGTTGAGTGTAGTATGTTCTCCCCTTATTTCTAGAATAAATTACCAAGTAGTATATATTGAATATTTTCATATTAATTTTATAGGATTTCTCTAAATCATGACACTTGCAAAGATTTTTCCATACTCACTCAAACTCTTGTATGCAACCATTTGACTCCATAGCCTAAATAGTATGTATTAGTAATCACATATTCAACCATCAATTTCATTTCCCTATTCTTATAGTGTCCTTGAACTTATTGAAATCTTGGGGTTATGCCTCATATATATTATATTAGGGAATCCCCCATTGAGATGGAAAAGAACAATCCAAAAGTGAGAGGAGAGTTCATTTGGTGACAATGGGTAGCCCCTTGTATATTACGAAAGTTGCATGTCTATTATTAGGAACTTAATATTTGTGTAGTGGAATTTTGGGGGTAACAAGCCATTTGAGTGATAAAATTATATATGACACGAACTTCAAAAGATTGGTTAAAGGTATGGGTTTTAATCACGATTCCTTCAATTTTTGTGAATAGTGTGTGTAGGGTAAACATGTAACGATTAGGTTTTCGTTAGTCTCTCATATATCAATAGAGATAATACTTGGTGCATTCATACATATGTAGGAATATGAGTGTGGCCTCTATTGCTAGCACTTAATACTTTGCCACTTTTATAGAAGATTTCAATAGAAAGATATCAATTGCTTTTATGAAGAAGTAAAGTGATATATTTATCTCCTTCAACATTTTTGTTGTTATGGTGGAGAGGCAAATTGGGAAGATAGTGAAATCCATAAGAAGTTATAATGGTGTTGAATACTAATCAAAAGATTTTGATTCATTCATTAAAATTCATGGGATGTCATGGTAGAATAGTACAACATATTCTCCACAAAAAATAGAGTGGCATAGAGGATGAATTAGAATGCAGTGGCAAAGTCAAAGTGTATGAAATTTGATGCAAAATTGAGTATATGTTTTTGGGATGAATAGATTGCGGAAACTTGTTACTTTGCCAATTTGTCACCTATCTTAGCCTTTTTTGATAAGACATGAATGAAGGAAGCTTGGAGTGGGATAAAGCCCTATGTTGCTCACTTGAGATTATTCAGTTTCTAGGATTATATGCATATACCTAAGGAAAAAATGAAAAAGTTGGATGAAACATCCAAAAATTATGCGTCCATTAAATACAAGATCTTGTTGGAATCAAGGGACATAAGATATGGATTCCAAATGAGGACATGAGTAGTTATACTCAAGATGCCATATTTAGAGAATAGTTTAATATAGAGAATTTTAACAACAAAAGGATAAACTTGATGAAAGAGTGTCACTACATAGGTAGTGGAGAATTAAATTCCATCCTCAAGGGAGTAGAATCAAGATAAGGAACATTCAAAAATTTTCATCATAGATGATAATCACACTAAACAAAGTATATTTGACACACACTCGATATAGGAGCCTATAACATGAGATCCTATCCCATTGGATCAATATAAGTCTAGTTCATATCCAATATAGGATACACTTGCATTAAAGGAACCCATAATGAAAAACATGTTCATGCCAATGGAAGAAAACATAGGAGAGTCATTTAGACCAACTCATCATCCAATGATAATTCAAAGAAATAGGAATCAACCTGAAAGGTATATGGTAATGAATACTTTGATTATTTATGTGGTAATATTTCATTAGTGAGGATCCTAAGGTGTTGAAGAGGCTCTAAATTATCTTGGAAGTGAGAAATAGAAAAAGGGAATGATGGAAGAAATGGAATCTCTAAAATAAAACAAAACATGGGTTTTAGAAGAGTTTCCATAAGACACGAAGATTGTGTATTGAAGAAAGGTGTTAAAAACGAAGTGTAGGGTTGATGTGAAAATTTATGTATGTAAATAAATATTGGTAAAAAAAGGATATTCTTGTATGGAAGGAATTGACGACAAAGATACTTTCTAACCTAGAGAAAATATTACTTCTATTTGAGTGTTCTTGGATTTAGTAATAGACTATGATCTAGAAGTGGAGCAAATGGATGTCAAAACAAGATTTCCTCATGGATACTTGAAGGACCAACTATTCATAGATTAGCTAGAAGTATTTGTGGTAGGAATTGGTGAGAACTTGGTGTGTACGTTCAAGAGATCATTGTATGGGTTGATAAAATCACCCAGAGAATGGTACAAACAATTTGTCAAGTATGTGCTGGAAATGGTTTCACTAGAAGTACTCTTGACCATTGTGTTTATTACAAATAAGTGATTGATACATTTGTAGTTTCGACCTTATGTGTGGATGATACATTGCTAATTGGTGACAATATGGATTTAGTGAGAGACACCAAGTCCTTGTTGTCTAGTTCATTTAATATGAAGGATCTTGGTGCAGTACATTATTATCTTGGCATAGAGGCAAAGATATAGAGAAAAAACAAAAATATTTTTTTTAGTAAAAATAATTAAATTTAGAAAATTCTCAATGATTGTGGGAGGGAGAATTATAAATAATTAAAAACACCTTTTCAAGTGGGAGTTAAGTTGTCTACTAAAATGTATCCTAAAAATCACAAGGAAAAGAAATGCATATATAGACTACCATATGCTAGAGATGTAGAGTCTCTTACAAACTAGACATAACACCTTTAGTGGGAATAGGAAGCATATTTATGTTTGATCCAAGAAAGGAACATTGGATGGTTGTTAAAGGAATATTAGGGTATGTATAAGGAACCAAGGTCTATGCCTTAGTTATCAAGATCATGGTAATGATAGTTTTGACTTACATGGGTTTGTTGATGAACATTAGGTTGGATATGTTGATAATAAAATGTCCACAAGTACACACATGTTTTATGCTAGGGACCTAACCTCTCTAACCTGTCACATATATAGAATAATATATTTTCTATGTAATGAAGGGCGACATTAGTTAATAAGGCCTATTTAATAAATGTGAACAAGTAAATGTAATAAGACCTAATAGAAGCTTCCACTTCTAAAAGTATTTGTGGTAGGAATTGGTGAGAACTTGGTGTGTACGTTCAAGAGATCATTTTATGGGTTGAGAAAATCACCAAGGGAATGGTACAAACAATTTGTCAAGTACGTGCTAGAAATGGTTTCACTAGAAGTACTCTTGACCATTGTGTTTATTACAAATAAGTGATTGATACATTTGTAGTTTTGGCCTTATGTGTGGATGATACATTGCTAATTGGTGACAATATGGATTTAGTGAGAGACACCAAGTCCTTGTTTTATAATTCATTTAATATGAAGGATCTTGGTGCAATACATTATTATCTTGGCATAGAGGAAAAAAGATAGAGAAAAAACAAAAATATGTTTCTTAGTAAAAATAAGTAAATGTAGAAAATTCTCAATGATTTTGGGAGGGAGAATTATAAAGAATTAAAAACACCTTTTCAAGTGGGAGTTAAGTTGTCTACTAAAATGTGTCCTAAAAATCACAAGGAAAAGAAATGAATATACAGACTGCCATATGCTAGCGATGTAGAGTCTCTTACAAACCAGACATAACACCTTTAGTGGGAATAGGAAGCATAGTTATGCTTGATCCAAGAAAGGAAGATTCGATGGTTGTTAAAAGAATATTAGGGTATGTATAAGGAACCAAGGTCTATGCCTTAGTTATCAAGATCATGGTAATGATAGTTTTGACTTACATGGGTTTGTTGATGAACATTAGGTTGGATATGTGGACAAGAAAATGTCCACAAGTACACACATGTTTTATGTTAGGGACCTAACCTCTCTAACCTATCACATAGATAGAATAATATATTTTCTATGTAATAAAGGCTGACATTAGTTAATAAGGCCTATTTAATAAATGTGACCAAGTAAATGTAAAAAGAACTAATAGAATATTCCACTTCTAGAAGTATTTGTGGTAGGAATTGGTGAGAACTTGGTGTGTACGTTCAAGAGATCATTGTATAGGTTGATAAAATCACCAAGGGAACGGTACAAACAATTTTTCAAGTATGTGATGGAAATGGTTTCACTAGAAGTACTCTTGACCATTGTGTTTATTACAAATAAGTGATTGATACATTTGTAGTTTTGGCCTTATGTGTGGATGATACATTGCTAATTGGTGACAATATGGATTTAGTGAGAGACACCAAGTCCTTGTTTTATAATTCACTTAATATGAAGGATCTTGGTGCAGTACATTATTATCTTGGCATAGAGGAAAAAAGATAGAGAAAAAACAAAAATATGTTTCTTAGTAAAAATAAGTAAATTTAGAAAATTCTCAATGATTTTGGGAGGGAGAATTATAAAGAATTAAAAACACCTTTTCAAGTGGGAGTTAATTTGTCTACTAAAATGTGTCCTAAAAATCACAAGGAAAAGAAATGCATATATAGACTGCCATATGCTAGAGATGTAGAGTCTCTTACAAACCAAACATAACACCTTTAGTGGGAATAGGAAGCATATTTATGTTTGATCTAAGAAAGGAACATTGTATGGTTGTTAAAAGAATATTAGGGTATGTATACGGAACCAAGGTCTATGCCTTAGTTATCAATATCATGGTAATGATAGTTTTGACTTACATGGGTTTGTTGATGAACATTAGGTTGGATATGTGGACAAGAAAATGTCCACAACTACACACATGTTTAATGTTAGGGACCTAACCTCTCTAACCTATCACATAGATAGAATAATATATTTTCTATGTAATAAAGGCCGGCATTATTTAATAAGGCCTATTTAATAAATGTGAACAAGTAAATGTAAGAAAACCTAATAGAAGCTTCCACTTCTAGAAAGATATTCTTTTAGAATTTTCTTTAGAAAATAGAATTAATATAAATAAGAGTAGGAGGAATGATAAAACTTGCCTTGAGAATTATTGTAATAGAGCTCTGCTCTGCTGGAGGGTGTCCCCTCGAAGAGGAAAGTGAAAATTGTTTTCTTGAATAAACGTATTATTTCCGATATTTCTCTTCTAATATTTTGCTGTTCCATTGATATCTGTTGAATATTTCTATTTCTATTTTTGCATATTACATTACATATGATACCTTACAAGTGGCATCAGATCACTTTCCTTGGTAGGAATTGTGGGTAATTTTTTTTCTAACGTAGAGACGTGTACTGTAAGTTTCTTTAAAGCACATAGATATGTTGTTCAATGGGTAAAACTGCAGTGGGGAAAACTACACGCAGGTGATACAGACAGTTTCATGGGGTTGCCTAGAAACCAAAGTTTCACCCTTGTTGGAAACCTCTATAACCCCTATTGGTACCCCTCGAGTAGTATCACATCATAAATAATCTATACACGCAAATCAATCCCACATACCGACAAGTATATCGAGAGTCCCATAGGTCTTCGGAAACCAACCCTAGATCAACCGATTGGCTGCTTGACTGCTATAGTGCCACTGAGAACAACACTTAGGAAGATACTCTCCAGTATCTGGGTAATCGGGTACTATGGTTAAGGGTACTGTCGAGCCTCCTTAGTTGGTGCCTTGAGATATTGGGATGAGCATTACTATTCGACCCTGCACATATATCATAGATCTATAGCACAGGGAAAACCCTTGTCCATAGGCACCTTCAAAACCCTAACCCAGGGTGAACATACCAGACAAGGAACAAATAGGATATTTTGTCCGCACAACCTTGCCTCCTGCATCCTGGTTGCAAAATTACTAAACATTTGTTTTTGTTAAGAATTTGGGCATTTCTATACTGCAATATTATTCAGGCCGGAGTAAAACTCCGTAGAAGTTAAAAAAAGAAAAAAAGCAAGAGTTTGGGTCCTTCCCGCGCCCTTATTTGAGATCTATCTCATTGGATTCTCCTTTTTTCCTTGATCACTATGATACCTATCATTTTTAACCCTTTTGTTTTACCCTCTTAACCCATAGCCTTCCCAACACCCTTATTTCCCACTTATCCCATTGGTTTCCTCTTATTTCCCTGATCTTAGTGATATATATGACTTATCTGCTTTTTTGTCCATGGACCCACTCCTCATCCCCTCATGGCTCCCACCCTACAAGAAGAAACCAATCAGAAACTGAATAATGACCTTACTTCCATTTAGGACAAAGTGAATAATGGCATTCCTACCATTCATGCCAAAATGGACTACATCCAAGAACAACTAGGTAGCCGAATTGATGAAGTCTCTTCAATTCTCAAACAGTTCATGAAAAAATTCAAGGGTCCTTCCTCTTTGGACCCACCTCTCTATAGTGAAGGTGTTGACTCCAATTAACCTCTACACACCAACTCCCTACCTCGTAACCCCCTTCTTCCTAGAGTTGAGGTGAAAAAGTTTGATGGATCTAATCCAAAAGCCTGGGTCACTCAGATGGAACACTATTTCTCCCTGCATGGCGTCACTGATGAGTTGACCAAGCTTCATTACAAAATTATCTATTTGGATATGGAATGATGGAAATGGTGGCAATGGAGTCAAAATGCACACCAAGGGTATGTTGCTTGGTCACAAGTTTTTGCATGGGTGTATGAATGGTTTGACATGGACACCCATCATTTAGGACATCTGAAGAAGTTGAAAAAATCTAGAAAAGTGGAATATTTTATTGCTACCTTTGACCACTTGAATTTTTGAACGGAGGGAATGATAGATCTTTTTTTCAAGGAATGATTTATCAGTGGCCTGAAGGATGAAATCTGAGCCTAGGTCATAATGGCTCTCCCTTATACTTGGTTGGAAGAAAATAAATGGGCCAAGGAGGTACAACATGTCATCTTTAACCAAAGTAGAAAACCTGCTTTTGTTCCCCTCCCTAAAATTGCCACCCCTGCCCCTAAGGCCACTCCTCTCAAGGTCCAAAAATTAACATGGGTAAAAATGGATAAACACCAACTCAAGGGTATTTTCTATAATTTTGATGATAAATACTTTCTAGGGGACAAGTGTAAAGAACATAAAATTTTTATGTCCATTTCGAAGGATGTTTTTGATGAAGGTGTTGAGGTTTCACCTGAAGCAATGCTACCCCAAATAGATGATATTACACTGCCCTATTATCCTCTCAAATTTGAACTACTGATTTCTCTAAATGCTCTCATTGGATTTTCTACTCCCGAAACCCTCAAATTGATTGGTTACATTAAGCACATGAAATCCATCATCCTAGTTGACAGTGGTAGCACTCATAACTTCATCCATCACCCCCTTGCCAAAGAATTATTCAATTTCTATATATGTGTTATCAACAATTTTCAAATCATGATTACCAATGGTGGTTCCATGAAATGTGGGGGGCGTTGTGAAAATGTGCGCCTACAAATTGGTCAGTATAACTTGAAATCTCACATGTTTACTATTGACATGGGTGGTTGTGACATTTTTCTTGGTTCTAAATGGTTATGCACTCTTGTACCCATAACCATGGATTTTAAGGATTTAACCATGCAATTATGTAACATACCCAACCACCAACAGGCTAGGCATGCTACCATAAAAACACACTTCAAAATTGATTTCGAATTCTGATAAAAAATAATTTGAAATCAAGCATGAAAGATTTCAATAACCACAAATTAAATAATCAAGATTCATGCTAAACCATCCAAGAAAGGAACAACGTTCCATGCAAAACAATAAACAACATCTAGGCACATTATAAATATGAATCTTCATAGATAATAATAATACATAGTGGAATATAAATATACAGAAAACACTGAGAGCACTTATCTTTAATTAAACCATCACCAACTATCTGCAGACCAAGGACGTTCCTCCCAACCATAGACATTGTTGTTCCAATTCTTAGCAGCAGGTCACCCTCGAGCCAGGGCTATGAATCCATAAGGACGAGTCCTAGGCCAAATATAAAACACAAACAAATGGAATAATTATCTCTCAGGTTTTCCCAACCACACAAAAATCCTAATTTCCATCTCTCTTTTCCCTTCAACCTGCAACCCAAATCAATGAACCCATTTCTCTTCCATGTAGTCCCTCGGGATGTTCCATTTCTCTCCAGGGCTCTAGTGCTATTGGTCAGGAAATCTCCATGCTGGAAATTCCAAGGATTCTCAGCTCTGATAGTTCTTTCAGACCTACCATCAATCTATTTCCCATAGGAATCCATTCCAACCTGGAATGATCAGTAATTCCTCACATCCATCTCACAATGACTCTCCTCCTCCTACCATTCATTTCCATGCTCATCCAAAGAGAACACGAATTAGCAAGAGTGAAATGAGGAATTCCCAAAATGAAAGGATTAACCAAGAACAACCCCCAAATACCCCACAGGCAGGGCTTATATAATTAAAGGAACTAAGAACCACATGGCCTCCCTAAGAATCTCATGTAATCACTTTTTTGAATTAAAACCAAAATGAGTAAATAAAATATAATAAAAAGACTTAGCCCCTTTATCCCCGTCTCTCATGGAATCATAGCCCCATATATCTTGTCCTTGTCTGTCTTGTATCCAACGATGTATTATATATATATATATATATATATATATATATAGATTACATTTTTAAGCACTCTGACTGCTTTCCAACTTTATTGGCTCACCAACCTAGGTCACATTTACATAATACATTCTAGTTCATAGGGATCAAAACCAGGGTGTTACATCCCCCTCCTATTATTTTGGCACTTTCCTCAGTGCACAAAACCATATCGATTTTATTAACATTACAAATATAGGCTCTCTAGCCTTTAATTTGCCCAGGCAGTCCAACAAATGCTTATATACATAGACACTCCAGCCTGAAAATAAACATGCATACATAGGAACTCTGACCCAAAACATGTATAATGATATTCAAAATTAATATTTATGGCAGTAATTCCAACCAACAAGCTCTACTTCCCTATCAACCTGCACAACCCAAGAAATGAACCCCTTTCTCTACCATGCAGCCCCTTAGGCTATTCCACTTCTCTTCAGGGATCTAATGCACTTGACCAATAAGTTTCAGAGTTGTGGCTCCAAGAACTCCATCTGCAACAAATCCATTGGACTTTCTTGATTCCATTCCTTTATCATTGAGCTCAAATTAATTCTAGTGATCTTTTTCCCAAGCTTCCATATTCCATAGCCAGCGGATCATATGTATTACAAACATACAGTCATCATGAGATATCATTATAACAATTTTCAATCATAAATGTCAAATCTGTTTTATACAGGAAAACAAAATTTTCCAGGCATGAGTTTCCTACTCATAATTCATTTGGTTCTTCCAGCTATAGGCATCACCCAATACCATTATTTCTATAAGTTTCTCAACCTTCAATCAACCAAACCAATTGTTAGCATATCATAACAATTTTTAATTTCTCAAATTTGTTTATATACATGAAACAAAATTTCCCTAGGCATGAGGATTTCGCTCATAATTCTTCGCTCTTGTAGAAAAAAGAATTGGTCTCATGTATGGGCTTACATCCCTGCCATATCCAAGACCATTCTCCCTATAATTTCATCAACCTTTTATTCAACCACACCAACTATTAGCATAACATAACAATTTGTAACTATTAATTTCTCAATTCTATTTTATACAGGAAAATAAAATTTCCACGCATGAATTTTCTACTCATAATGTTTGGCTTATGTAGTTGTAGATATTAGTCTTCCATATGGCTCACATCCCTGCCATATCCAAGACCACTCCACTTGCAATTTTCTTCCAATTTACACTCAACCAAACATATTGTCAGTAATTATTAAATTATAATTCCCAAAACTGTTTTGTACAGGAAAAATAAAATTTCCAAGCATGATCTTCCATTCATAATGTTTGGATCTTGCAACAGAAGAGGCTAGTCTTCCTTATGTGATTACATCACTGCCATAT
>JASDQU010106801.1:15990-35550 GCA_032191745.1 Picea mariana | reverse complement strand
CCATCTCGGCTTTTTATCATGCCGCATCTTCATTTCGAGCTCCTCCATTTCTCGCTTAATGTCAGCAAGCTCTTTATCCATTTCTGCTACGCTCATCGGCACTGGCTTCTTTCATTCAGCATGCTTATGGCATTCAGTAGCCATCTTGCTGTGTTTGTCTGCCTACCTGACAGATCTGCTGCTGTCACTCCACATCTCTGAGTGTTTCAGGTTCATTCTCTCACAGTCTCCCTCTAACTGTCTATGGACTGCTGCCTCCCTTCAACAAGTCCTCACAGAGTCCTCAACAACTCTGTCTTCTTCCTGCTTTCTCTTTTCTCCTCTTGCCTGAAATATACAGACAAGATATCATCTCTGATACCACTTGATGTGAGTATCAGAGTGCTTTCCTTCTCTGCCTCTTCCGGCCTGAAATATACAAGCAAGATTCTAGCTCTGATACCACTTGATGTGAGTATCAGAGTGCTTTCCTTCTCTGCCTCTTCCTGCCTGAAATATACAAGCAATATTCTAGCTCTGATACCACTTGAAGCAGGCGAGGTTGCTGCTCGACTCACCCGCTCTCAGGATCGATCAAAATCCCATTGTTGATCCGAAGCAACTCTTTTAGATCCCCTGCTGGAATCTTCTTCTAAAACCCTATCCACAGGTCCTTTTGACTTCCCTCATGGCCTCTGCATAAACCGTGACCTTTTCCCGACTCTGTATCGAAATTTTGGGGTTCCTGCTGTCAAGAGTCACAGTCCTCTCGAATCCTTGATTTCCGATGAGGAAATTTACCGACACGCCCCTCCTGGCTATGCCTTGGTCTATATGACCATGCTCACTAGACCGTTGCCATATACCTTCCTATCGGAGTTTTGTGCTTAACTTTCCCGATGGGTTCTTTTCTTCGTTAGCCCCTTCACTATGAGCTTGGTCCATATGACCTGCCTTAATGACCGTGGCCTATAGCTCCCATCGGGGTTTCAGTGTTTTCGATGTCACCATGCACATGCCTACAGGATTCCCGATCCTCCGATCCCCGATGTGCTCCTTTTCCCACGTTAGCCCTTCTGGCTACAGCTCCTGGCCAATGTGGCCGTCACTCGTGACCACGACCTTACCCCGTCGGGATTTCGGGGTTTATTATGCTAAAGTGCATACGCTTACAGGATTCGCGATGTGCCGATACCCGATTTCCTCTCGATCACTGACAGCTGGCCTCTACTATAGCTCTGTCCTCCTCCTCTGCTCGCTGGCAGTTGGACCCCACTCATCAGGGTATCGCGTATCACAATTTCAAAGTGAACAAAACTCTCGTCCCTGGGATCTCCGATATCCCGATGGACGAAATTTCGGCGGCGCCCGATCCTTTGCCACCTGTCCTCTAGATGGACGGACCAGATTCCTTTTCGGGGTTTGCAACTTCAAGTGTCCCGACGCCTTTTCCTCTGGACTCACAAACCTCCGATTGTCGATTTGCCGATGGGAAACCTCCCTGTCGGCTCCCCTTGATGGTGCTCGATCGTTGCCACGCGTCCCTCCAACGGGCGATCTTGATCTCGTCGGGATTTCGGGACTTCCGATACCCCGGTCCCCTCGAGCTTGAGAATGCCAATTCCGATGACGGCTATGTCGACTCTCTGCAGATCCCCACCACGTGTATCTGCAAACGGACGGTTCCGATTCAATCGTTGTTTCGAGACCTGAGCGGTCCCGATTCTTACGACCTTGAGAATTTCGATTCTCCAATGGTCGATGTTCCGATGCCTGGTGCCTTGGATATCCGATACAGATGATCGCGTGACACGTGTTCCTCTTCAGACGGACGGCTCAAATTTACTCTCGGGATTTCGAGACTTTCGAAGTCCCAGTTCTCATGACATCGAGAACTCCGATTTCCCGATGGATGATCTCCCGTTGGCTCTCCAGAATACTGGCGCGTGTCCTGCCGAGATCGACGGCTAGGATTCTCTCTTCAATATCCCAATGACCTGTCTAGGATTTCTCCTCCTGTTCACGGGATTAACTCCTGCGTGACTCTTGCAGATCCGAAGGATGTCAGTGATCTGATTCAAGATCTGACGACTCAGATCCTTTCTCCTTGCACACTCCTCCTCCAGAGGCTAATATCCGTGCAACTCTTCCCGATCCTACGACTGTCGGGCATTCGAGCGATATCCGACGGCTATCGGTCTCCTCCTTCTGTGGCTCCTCCTAAGCTCCTCCTGAATGCGTAAAACCAATGGTCCAGATATTATTTCTCCTTCCAATCAGACGGCGCCTATTGATCCTCCCTGAGCTTGCGTGATTTCTTCCTAGACTTAAGGGAACTTAGATTTTTCCCAAGGCCTCGACTTTGTCTTCTTTTCTCTACGAAATCCTCGACCTTGAGACTCACTGCGCGTATACAACGCTGCCCTTCCTGAGCTTTTGCCTCCTTTTGAATCCTTAAAGGATTCTCCCGACTCCTACACTCCTCACAGAGTCTCCTCATGCACACACACTGGTGCTATCCCTTCTGAGCTTCCTACGAACACTCAGACCCCTTGAGGGATTTTCTCTTTCTCCTCCCACAGATGGAGAATGAAATGGATGCCTTCCAGGCTATCCTTCTGCTCAAGTGACCCTCTTGCTGAGTCCTTATGGGTGTTCAGTAATCCAGTGAAAGTTTCCTCAGTGGACCTTTCCTCTGACTTCCAGAACTCAAAGAGTTCTTTTCTCCTGTGCCTGCTTGCAGACCTCCTCGACGCCCTCCTGGCGGAGTGTCTTCTCTTCCACAGAACGTTCAATAGTTCTGTTCTCCTTGTGCACTCATGCACTTCGCTCAATTCCCTCCTGGCAGAGATCCTCAGAATCCTTAGTGATTCTGGTCTTCTCTGAACTCTCAGTAGAGTTCCTTCCTTTGTGCACTCATGTACACACACTCAATGCCCACCTGGCAGAGCTCTTACAGAATCCTCCACGATTCTGTCTGCAACTATGTTTTAGCTACACAACCTTGCCTCCAAGGTCTTCGGTAACCTTCAGGTCTTCTTCCTCCGAGCTGTTGACTTTAGTTATGTGCCTCAGCACGTCTCTGTCTAACTCCTCGGAGTTCAGAAGTGCAATCTCTGTGCACGGCTCTTAGAACCCTCGGCGTTCTGTCACACCCTCCTGGTGTGAAGCCTCAAATACCTTCAACTTGAAATCAAACACAACTCTCTGCAAACATACAACCACAGCATATATTTACAGAATAAAGGGAACACACACAGACGTCCATTCAACACAGAACATGTGCAGAAAAAACTGTTGTTTGTATTAAAAATGGTAAATTTCCTGTATCTTTACAATGGTGTTCCTAAGCTCTCGCGGCTCTACAACTCAACCATTACTTTTCTCAAAATGAGATCGAAAACCTCTTTTACCTGAGGTGCTCTCAGCACTTCCCTCCAGGTCTACCTACTCTAATAAATTACAATCAATGGGCTGTCTAGTCCACTATCGGATCTAGATCTTCAGTCGATCTACAATAAAGGCCTATCTTATCTACAGCCTACGCAAAGGCATGGCTTTCCTGGCTCAACAGCCTAAGCACATTAAATTTACATTCATTTCAAATTCAAATGAGGTTGCGCCTCCCTTTTATCATATGAATGCATGCGCGCTGACGTGGCTGGTTGGCTGGCTGGCTGCATGGAGAGATGCTCCTGCATCAAGCTATGTCACTTGTGTATCCTATGAGCTGATCCTATCCACCCTTGAAGAGTCGAGTCCATACCTGAACTTTCTTTGGGTTGTTGCCTTCTATTTTTCCTTAGTGGAATTGTGTTGTTGTTATCCTCACCTTGGAGGAATTGGAATGAAACTGGTTGAAGAAGCGGGTTGTCAGGCTCGTGGTTGAAGAGGCAGGTTGTCAGGCCTGTGAGTATCTCTCTCTGGGTGAGAGGGTCTACTGGGAAGTGGTTTTCTCCCAGAGAGAGTCCAACACCATCTACAGAGCTTTGAGAATTCCTGATTCGGCCTGTTTCCGAGACCTAGAGAGGGAGGTTAAGCACCGATGGAATGTTCTTGTGAAGGTGTATACTCCTGGGTGGAATAGACATGTGGGGAATGAGAGTTCGTGAGTAGTGGGCGTAAGAAGGCTCCTGGAGAGAATCCTTCTGGTTGCTCTGTGCAGTTTTCCTGTAACCTCAACCTAGTCTAGGATTCCCTTGCCCGGGGTGGATCTTAGTCCCAACTCAGGGTTGACCCACTATTGAGCATGATGAGCAGTGTGGTCTAAGGCTGGGAGTTTCATGGAAGGTCTGCACGTAGATGGTGGAGTTAGTATAGTTTGAATGATAAGTATCATTATGTGGTTAATTTCAGTTAAAATGCATGTTTTTGATTCTTGTAATATTATCATGTATTCCGTTGCATGAATGAATTGTTTTTAATTCTATTTAAGTCTGTATGATGGCAGTAATTCTATGTTAAATGTGATAATTTTATTTAATACATATTATATGTATGTGAATGTTCCGCGTAGTAGCGTTTCCTGACAGTGGGGTTGATGGCCGGGGATGTTATAGATTGACTCTTTAACTACTCAACTGGACTCGAGAAAGATAAGGATCGGCTCAATTAATTAACTTTCTTACTTGTCAACTAATAAAACTGATCTTACGTAAATGTGTGACTTTGAATTTGCAGTCTGACAGACAAATTTGCGGACTGACAATTCGACTGACTGACAGATCTACTGAAAAATTTACTGATTGACAAATCTACTAAGACTTAAAGCTCACTGACATGTAATTACTATTTCCAACATGGTGTTCAAAGTCGTTTGTCCATTATACATGGATTTGTTTAACCCTCCTCATCTTCTTCTCTTGCAGCTAGTGTCGACCTCCTAAGTCACGATGAATATGATTATGCATAATAAGCATGGAGATACGATTGAGCCATGAAGTTTTTCGATGCTAAATAAAATTAACTCAATAGAGGTTTTATTTAATCCTCCCTTGCTATGGTTTCAGGTATTTTCCCCCTCGTTTTACTAATATTCTATGCATGTATGATAAATTTCCAAATGATTCCCTTGCTATGGTTTCAGGCATTTTCCCCCTCGTTTTACTAAGATTATATGCATGTATGATAAATTTCCAAACAAAGTCCTAGTTTAGTTTGAATCTTACATCTGGCTAAAAGAATGGAAAATTATCAAACGAAAGCATAATGTTTTTGAACCCTATCACCATTTTGAATTTTCATCGCTTTTGAACAAAACTTGTCCCCTAGCCCCTACGATCTAAGAAAACCTATACATGTTTATTTTCAAATTAGTGGCCTTACTACAAGGCTACCATACTTGATATTTTTTTGTTCCTCTTGTCTCCTAACTTGAGTTAAATTTCAATGTATTCAACTCTTAAAGTATTTTTTTCCATAGATGCTCAGAAAGACTCTAAAGCCTTGGATAATGTGACTCCAATGGGTTGTCTGGTGGTGCAATGTGGGGCTCTCAAAATTAAATTGACAACACATTCAGTGATCGCATGGGTATTTCTGTTTGGAAAATAAAATTAGCAGGGTTTTTTCAGTGTTTCTGTTTGTAAAAGAAGACAAGGGGTTTTTCATTCTGTTTGGAAAAGAAAATGAAAAAGAATTCTCGGTTTTGAGTAGTTCCTTCTCTTAACATGTGATCAACGTGTTATAAGTCTAGAAGTTTATTTATGAGAAACAATTCTAAGAATAAGGAGAGATTTGTTTCCCAGAAACGATTTTAGGAGGAAGGCACGACTTCCTTATTGTTATGTTTATGGGTTTAATGGTTAATAACATGTGTTTCCTCCTAGGAAGTAACAGGTTCAAATCTAGAGAGGTAGGGTATGTATACTTCCGCAGTCAAATCCCTATAGGGAGGGGGTCTCTTGTCCCAAAAACAAGGGGGTCTCATACACCAATTTGGTGTCTACATGGCCATCAATATGGATGGTAATTTGTTTTAATAAAGTTAAATGTTACATGAATTATGCAATGTTGATAAATGATATATGCAATTCTACAAATTTAAAATGACTCTTGTAAGATAAAAAGGACCAAATCTTAGGATGATTAGATTAAGATGGGATGTATTTTTATCGAGAAGCAATTGGAAGTTGCAAAAACATTTAAGAATTTATTGTATGTAAATAAGTGTCTTTGTATTCAATCTTTCTAAGATGAAATTAGAATATACATTGTCTAGCCTTAGCTGCTCAAGAAAGAGGTAGAATAGAAAACCTACCCATCACAGTGATTTCATAACATAAATACAATGTTCCATCAAGGGACAATTTACCCTCCAAAGGTTAGTACAATGCCCTTTTCAAACCAAAAGCAGAACATTGTGACAAGACTATAGCGAGATTTGATTCAACAAAATATACAAATCGCCCATGAAAAAGGCTACAAAGGAAACCAACAAACATTAAATATCTAGACATCATTGATTATGAGGCTAATAAGTCACCATTAAACTCATGTACACATACCATACCCTCTTCCAAAGATAGTTCCTTTGTTGACAACTTGTTAACACCATAATTATGTTTTTTGTAAATATGCTAGAAAACAATATGTGCAAAGTGCCTTCTTCCTTCCACGACTTTGGTCATTATGGGATTTAAGGCTATATTTTTTATTCTACATCTTCCATTTGTCCAATCCATAAGCAAATTTGAATCTCCCATTACCTAAAGCTTTTCCAATGTTTTTTTTTTCCAGTATTTTTTAAAAGAATCGAATGACCATAAACTCAACTCTATTATTGGATCCATAATGATGCGAATCTGGACTAGTTCCATGCATTTAAACAATAAAATATTCTTAATGCACTTTAATTCTAAAAATTTATAGGTTTTCTCGTTAGTTAACACCAAAAATATCGTCATTTGATTGTTCTTTCAACCAAGCCTCAGACCCACCAGAGCATTGGGCAACCAGGGGAATTTCTTGCCTGCACCAAAATATTAACCAGACCACCAAGCACCAATTATACTAGACCACCAACCACCATATGGTAACTCTCGACCATGCTCTTGAATAGACGTCAGAATGTTGGTTACACCAGTCACTGATTATTCTCTACTCAATCAGACCATCGCTATATGCTTTCATTGGCCCATTGGGTTTACAAACAACACTTATTTACTGTAATCTCGGTTTGGTTATATTTTTATTGGTCATTGATCTTTGTGATGATAAACAATCAATGATTTATATTTTTCCATGTCACCACAATTTCCCTGCGTTATGATCTTGTTAATTGGTCAATCAACCATTGAGGGAAATAAATCACTGAGGACATGACCATGATTGTACATATGTATATAATTCACCGAGGACAATGTATAAATAAGGAGAAGGGTAATGTAATACCCATAGGCAAAACCCCAATTGAAAATGTACATATGATTTATAGGCTGGTGGGCCATGATATTTTGGTCCATACAGCCTTTGTGCATATGTTTTGAGGCTAGAGTTTCTGTTTGATTAGGCCGAAGAGCCTAGATACTAAAAAGATAATGAGCCTATATTTGTAATATGTAATAACAATCAATGATATTAATAAAATACATCACTGTTGCAGACCTAGTCAGAGGAAAGAGTATGAAGTGTTAGAACTCCACTAGAAAGGGAAAGAGGGGATAAGAGTCTAGGAAGAGGGGATAATACAAGGAAATATTATTATAATATTTCATAAATTCTAAGTTGTGGGATATGAGTTTATCCTAAGTTCCTAAGAGTGAGGAACGTATCACCTAGTGGATCCCATGTAGTTCCTAGCTTGACAAGTGTCAAGTTAAAGGTATACAAATATATTTTGGGAACTTAGTTCCTTTTCCTATCATTCCTTCATTATTCACTCCCTCACTCTTGTCATCAATACTGTGTTGCCATCACCATACCTGTATGTTGGGAAGATTGGAAGCGGTTTCTAGGTAAATTGAGTTGAAGAAGCGGGTTTTCAGGCCCATGAGCTATTGAATAAGCAAGTTGCCAGGATCATGAGTAGAATCTCTAAGTGAGAGAAATATTGGATATTTATTTCCCAAGGTTCCAAGCTACTGCTATATGGCTTTGAGGCTTCTTGTTTGTCCTGTTGTTGAGGCCCTGAAAGTGAAGTGGGGAAGTCAAGGGACTATTGAGCAGAGAAGGGACACACTTCCTGGGGTGGGATAGGCATGTGGGTAACGAGAGGATGTAGGATTTGTTCGATAGTTGGGACCCTATTATGCATTTTTATACCGTTATTAGACCTTATTCTCGATTAGGAAGCCTTCCCTGGTGGAGTTTCTAGCCTCAGCCTGGGGGTGACTTGCTGCTGAGAGTTTATGAGAAGTAGAGTTTATGGATGGGAAGAATTTCTGAGGTTTGCACACAGTTGATGGTCTTTTACAAAAGATAAGTACCTTTCATGTGCTTGTTTCATTTAATGTGTTCTTAATTATCTATTTTCTATTATTGGTTTTACATGTATGATGTTGCATATGTATATTGTAGTCATTTTTCATAATGTTGTTCATATGTAGAGAATTTAAATAATTTAATGGTATCAAATCAAAATTTTCTTGTTTAGCTGGTAGTGGGGATGCTACAATGTGGTAATGGGACTCGGCTAGGTGGTTGGGTATTCTAGAATGTGGTATCAGATCCAAAAGCATTGGGAGAGGGAAGGGATCTGAAGATGCTCCTTCTATAAAAACAAAAAACTCCTTAGAAGAATGAGGGGATGTGTACCTAGGTTCATCAAGAACACATGAAAATCATGAGGCATGGATGGTTGACTCAGACACATACTTTCCTATGACTCCCCATAGGGAGTGGTTCTATGAATATGAAAAGTATGATAGAGGTGATTTTTTCCTAGGAGATGACTCGACAAAAAAAATCATAGGACGAGGAAAACTCAAGTTGAAGCTCATGGATGGAAGGATTAGAACACTTCCTGGTGTTATGAAAATCCTAGGATTGGCCAGAAATTTGATTTATGTAAGCAAAATGGATGATGCATGGGTAAAAACAATGTTTGAGAAAGAAGCCTACAGGATGGTTCGAGGAGCAGTGGTGTTGCTAAAGGGGGTTTGGATTGGAAATATGTATAAGCTGCAGGGAAGCACTATTAGTTATGGGTGTAATAGTTCCATTATTCTTGATATTGGAGCCGAAGAAGAAACAAATCCTATAGTATCTGGAGAAAAGGCTAT
The DNA here is from genome assembly GCA_032191745.1 of Picea mariana. Taxonomy (NCBI): domain Eukaryota; kingdom Viridiplantae; phylum Streptophyta; class Pinopsida; order Pinales; family Pinaceae; genus Picea; species Picea mariana. The sequence continues at coordinate 26,350 of JASDQU010106801.1, read as the reverse complement.
GCTGTTGCATCAAATATTGAGGAATATTGGAGAAAAGGGATTTCGACTACTGCATGGTAAAGGTATGGTTGAAGGTATGTCTAATTTCTCTTTGTATTTTTATTTCTGTGAACATTGTGTATACGGGAATAAGAATCGGGTAAGATTCCCTTATGGTGCAATGAGGGTAGAGGGACTTTTATAGTTGGTGCAAGATGACGTGTTTGGATCTGTGTCGGTTCCATCATTGGCAAAATACGTGTACTATGTCTCATTTATAGATGACTTATTGAGGAATACATGGATATATTTTCTCGGGAAGATATGTAAAGTATTTGATAGGTTTAAAGAGTTTAAGGCTCTTGTGGAAAATCAAACAGAGAAACAAATTAAGGCACCGATGATAGATAACGGTGGAGAGATTTGCGGAAATGAATTTGAAGATATCTGTAAGAAGTGCGGTATAGAAAGGAAACAGACTAGTCCATATACACCTCAACAGAATGGATTTGTAGAAAGGATGAACATGATGATGATGGAAAAATCTAGGTTCATGCTCATTGATGTTAGATAAGGATAGGAATTTTGGGCAGAGATAGTGGGTATTGCATGTTTCTTGGTTAATCGATCACCCTCATCATCACTGGATGACAAGAATCCACACAAGGTATGGAATGGTAAGAAACCCTCTCTCACACATCTTAAGGTATTTAGTTGTGAGTCCTATGTTCACGTTCCAAAGGAAAACAAGATTAAGCTAGATAAAAGGCTAAAAAGTGTATCTTTATTGGCTATAAATATGGTCTGAAAGGGAATAAGATTTGGAACCCAGAAACTAACAAGGTATTGTATAGCTGAGATGTGGTATTTAGAGAAATCAAAGATGTTTTCAAACAAGAATTCCTACCAAGGAAGGAAGAACTAGAGAAAATAGAGTTTGAGATAAAGGATGATGAATCAGACTCTATAGAAGAACAAGAATCAGAAGAAGAAGATCATCATACTCCAGTATTGAGGAGATCAGTTCAGGAAAGGAGGCAATTAGAAAGGTATAATCCACTTGATTTTCATTCAATTTTTGTTTTTTTCTATTACTAATGATGATCCTAGAACTATTAGGGAGGCAGTAGATTTAGAGGATGAAAAACTCTGGAAAAAGGCCATGGTTGAAGAAATGGCAGCCTTGGATAATAATGAGGCTTGGGATCTAGTGGAGTTGCCAACTAAAAGATATCTCATTGGTAGAAAATGGGTGTTTAAGAAGAAGCTAAATGTAGAAGGCAAAGTGGAGAAATACAAAGCTTGATTAGTAGAAAAAGATTATTCCCAGGTAGGTAGAGGGAATTAACTTTGGTGAGATTTTTTCTCTTTTTGCCAAGTTAACTTCAATTAGATTTATTTTCTCTGTTGTTGTTGCATTTCATTTTGAAGTAGAACAGATGGATGTGAAGACAATATTCCTACTTGGGGATCTGCAAGAAGAAATCTGCATGAAGCAACCATAAGGATTTTATGTGAAGGGAAAGAAAGAGCTGGTGTGCAAGATGACAAAGTCCCTGTATGGGTTAAATCAATCACCAAGGATGTGGTATCAAAAATTTGATACTTATATGTTGGAACTTGGCTTCACAAGGAGAAAAGTGGATCATTGTGTGTATTTCAAATTAATATGATCATCTTATTTATTTGGTCTTGTATGTGGATGATATGTTGCTGATAGGAAACAACAAGGAGATTATCCAAGAGGTGAAAACTTAGTTGTCCTCTAAGTTTGACATGAATGATATTGTTGCTGCAAATTTCATTTTGGGAATGGAAATTATAAGAGATCGGGAAAAAAAGAAACTCTCGTTAAATCAGAGGAAATATGTCAATACAATATTGCAGAAGTTTAATATGCAGGAATGTAAATCGATCAATGTTCTTATTCCTATAGATGTGAAGTTATTTGTAGATCATTGTCCAAAGACACAGGAAGAGGAAGAGGACATGTCCCATGTTCCATTTTCTAGTGTGGTTGGTAGTTTGATGTATGCAATGGTATGTAATATATAGGAAATTGCACATGCAGTGGGATTTTTGAGCAGGTATATGCCAAAACTAGGGAAGGAACATTGGACAACAATAAAGAGGGTTTTTAGGTATTTGTGTGACACTACTGGTTATGGATTGTGCTACCAAGGAAGATCAGGATTGGACAAAGTGTTGAACATACATGGCTTTGTGGATGTAGACTGGGCTAGATATCTAGATCATAGAAGATCTATAAGTGGGTATGTGTTTAACCTATTTGGAGGAGCAATCAATTGGATGGGAAAAAGACAGTCTGTAGCGGCATTCTCAACTACATAAGCTGAATACATGGCGGCCACTCATGCAAGCCAGGAAGCATTAGGGTTATAGATATTGTTTTTAGGTATTGGGTTGGTACAACTCACTATAAGGATATATTGTTATAGTCAAAGTGCAATCTTCCTAGCGAAGAAACCAACTTATCATTCAAAGACAAAGCATATTGATGTTCAGTTTCACTTTGTCAGAGACATGGTTGAAGAAAAGAATATGTTTCTAATGAAGGTGGACACTTTGGAGAAAGTTGCAGATTTATTAACAAAATCAGTGAGCATAGATAAGTTCTCTTGGTGTAGAGAATCTATGGGCAGTGCTTCCCTAGATTGATGACTATGTAATCTTGTAACCCCTTGTATGAAAAGAAAACAACAAGTGAGAGAATGTTGGGTAGGTGTTATATTCTTTGCAAAATTAATCCCATGTACTATACAATGATATGGGAGAAAAGGGGGTATGGGGGGTGCTTATCACTCCCCATCTGGGAGGGTTGCGGGGGTTTGGGGACGGGAGCCACTGAGAAAAAAAAATTAGTTTGTTTTTGCCAGTTTTTTGCGTCCGATTTTGGTAGTTTTCAGCACATGGTTTTTTTCGACGGTTTTTCTAATTCCAGTTAAGGAATTAAGGTTTTTGACTAATCTAGGTCAATGGATTAGAGGTTTGGATGCTGCGGGATCCTATATGTATATTGTATTGTAAACAATGAACATGATGAATAAAATATTAGTGGTGTGACTCTAAACAGGTTGTTGGTTTTCTCAGTTTGGGTTTCCAGGGTAAAATCTATGTGTAATGTGTGTGTGTGTGTGCCATTGTATATTTTCTGTTTTTTATTGAGAATATGTTTGTAGTAAATAATTGTGCATGGTTAAAATCCACAATTACTTCTTACTAGTACTACACCAATGATAATCAAATAACAAACACATAAGAAATTAGAACCATAAGTTGCAGTTTTCTCATTACGTCATTGAAATCAAAATGTATTACATAGATACTGGGTCACTAATACTATAGGTGGGAATGCCAATGGAAAATACAAAATAGGGTCGATATTGGAACCATAGATGGAAGAATTTCATAGCTCATCAATAGTCCTCCATGTCATCATTATCAAAATCAACATCACTGCCACTACTCTCTCCTCCATCCTGCTTCTTCTCCTCCTCCTCTATATTCAACCCAATCTATGCATTTTCTGATGTGGAGGATTATTAGGATATTTAGACACTTAGGAGTTAGCTAACATCAACTTGGTGTAATGTGTCATTAGGTAAATGTGTGTTTCTTAGTGTGTTTCTTTAGTATGCATTAGTATGCATTTGTAGTTAGGAAATCCGACTGTCACGATATTCCCGACATAAAGTGATCTGATGGTTCATACTCTCCTCGATCTTAACAACTACATTGATTTATGTCTTAACACATGATTGGTCCATGATATCTTTTTTAAATATCATAGAGGGTCATTTTATGATGATCAATTGTGAGAAACTCTCTTGTAAAATCTCTCTGTAAATTTTTATTTTGCATTAATAAATTGCTCCAAGTGGCCATGTTGACTGGGGCCGTGGATGTTTCCCCATAGGGGTTTTACCACATGAAAAAATCAATGTGCTTATATTTGATTTGGTTTTGTGAGCGGTTACTTGAGGTGTTCGTCCTCTGTTGAAATCCATGTGTTGTCAAACATGGTATCAGAGAAATATGAAGACCCACTCCTATTGTAGATCTAGATTGTGAAGCCATGCTGCCTCATCTCTGGTTTCTACCATTTCCATACATTTCTAATCTTACATGACTTTTCCATTGCGTCTAGAGTACTAATTTTATTTAGGAGTGCTTTTCATTTCACTCGAAAAGGTTTCCATTTTCCCAATATATGACCATTTCAGTCAAATCCAGAGGTATAAAGCCCGATATGCCCATTTAAATTTTTGCAGAGTTATTATTTCGGTTTTATTTTGGTTTTCTATTTTTTATTTCCAGGTTGTTACTCTTTTGGATTTGCATATGATTTTTTCCCCGCGCCTTTTGTGATCTCAGAAAATCATCAATAGATCAGAAAAGGTTTTCCTATTTACGTATGGTCTTTGTCATGCGCTCAATGCGATCTCGGTAAATCAGAAATAGAGAGAAATTTTCATTTTCCGGGTAAGTTAACTGAGCTCTAACCCTTGTTTTTGTCAAGAAGAAAAAAATGTTTTCTTGTGTGAAAATAGTTTTTTATGAGCACACTCTTCAAGGGTGTCAACAACAACAACAACAACACCAATCCTTCTTCTAAACAATATAATATGTTTTGCACTAGTTCATTTGGTTAAAATTTACTTTACTTAGTAAGACATCTTGAGTTCAAGTCTTTCTTTTGTTACTTTTTTTGAAAAAGTTCATGCATTCATTGCAAAGTACATTTCACTTAAGTTATAAAAGTGAATCTCTATTAAATAACTTTAAATATTTTTTTTAAGTTATTTTTGCATGCAACTTTCATTTATAAAGTAACTTCATTGTAAAAGTGTCTCACTTGTTCTATAAAAGTGAGACACTTCATAAGCAACTTATTTAAAATTGAGATTATAGGCACGGTTAGAAGGATTATCACCATGTGGTTGAACTTCTACTTGCCACATGGCTCTTTGGTTACCGTTTATGCATTGTTTTTAATAAGGCATAACTTTCACATCCAAAGTCCATTTTTAGTGTAATTTTTTTTTAAACGACCTAATTTTTTGAGATCTCTCCATCTATACCATCACTTTCAGTTTTTAAAACCATGTTATTTTCATATTTAATATGGATTATCCCAATGATCTTTTGATTACCAACACCAACTACTTCCAATGGAAATCCCATATGGAGGATTTATTAAGAAGAAAAGGATTGTACCGAATTACCTTGGGAAAAGAACTGTAACCTACTGATTATGAAAATAAAATAAAATGGTAAAATAAGAATGACGAAGTACATGGACTGATTGGAATGTCCATATCTCATGATTTAAGGTTTCACCTTCAAGGAATTGATGACCCTGATGAAGCTCGAGAAAAATTTGAATCTGTGTTTGGTAAACACAATATTATTTGAGCCCACCAGACAAAAGATCAGAAATAACTTTAAGTCCAAATGATTTTTCTTGCAATGAAGACTATTTATCTAAGTTCAAAACACTTAGAATTTTATGTGAATAATGTAAGATAAAGTTGGAAGAAGAGCATTGCATATATATTATTCTTGCTAAGCTTGGTAGTGCATATTTAGTGTTTGTATCTACCTTTTATGCCATTAGAGAAGCTCTAGGGACTACTTATAAAAATCCCTCTTTTGAGTCCTTTTGTGATTCTTTGATTAGAGATCAAGATAATCTTGTGAAACTTGGAGTGATCAACACTACAGGTACCTCCAACAAAACCTTAGTAGTCCAGCAGAAAGATAAAGCTAAGAATCCCAAGAAGCAAGAATCTCACCACAATAACAAGCTAAACAAGGGTCTCAAACTCTCTCATCCAACCTACACTCCTAATGGTGACTTTAGAAGCAATGATGAAGAAGCACAACATCCATATTGATTCTACTACTTCTTCTTCTTCTCATAAACATGCACTTTATGCTTTTGGTTTCTCCTTCAATGCAGCTTCTACTTCTTCTTTCGATGAGTGGCTTACCGATTCTGGAGCATATTATCATATGGAAAAGGATAAAGACATATTTTCTTCTCTAAATGAATGTAACATCAAGAATATATTTTTTGGTGATGATAGATATCTTAGTGTTGTAGGGTCTGGAATAGTTCAGGTTGATAATGGTCATTTCAATGATGTATTATGTGTTCCAATTTTTTCCTACAACCTTCCATCAATATATCAAATCACTCATTCAGGTGAAGGTAAAACCGTAGAGTTTTCACATTACTAAGTTGTAATCAAGTATCTAAAATATCCTCAACATGTTCTTGCAACTGGAATTGTTGATGATATTACCAGGTTGCACAAGTTTGATGACTTTGGGTCATCATCTTTTCCATCCATTTTTGTTGCTCATAGCAATGACTTGAACAAAATTTGGCATGAGTGGTTTGGTCATCTAAATTATCTCTCATTGCATCAACTATGTAATCAACAGATGGTGACTGGTATTCCTCTTGTTTCATACAGAGATGGTGTTTGTTGCGGTTGTGTTCTCGACAAACATCATCGATACAGTTTTGATAAACCTTCCTCTTGGCACACCTTGGACCCTTTGCATCTTGTTCATAGTAAGTTGTGTGGTCCACATTCTTCTCCTTCCTTTTCTGGGTGCAATTATTTCTTAACTTTCATTGATGACTTTTCCATATGTACTTGGGTCTACTTCTTTAAACTTAAGAGAGAATTTTTTGGCCTACAAGGTCCTTGTAGAAAACTAATCTAGACATCAACTTCAAAGATTAAGAAAACAAAATGGAGGATAATATGTAAACATTCAATTTACAAGTTACTGCACTACACATGGCATCCAAATGCAAAACATTTTTCCATATACACCACAACAAAATGGTGTTTCTAAGGTAAAGAACCACACACTAAAAGAAATCGCTAATTGTATGATCCAACCCAAGGGATTAAGTCTAAAGTATTGGGCATAAGCCATTAACTGTGCAAATTAAATAGTAAATGACACTCCCACAAAGGCTCTCAAAAATATAACATCGGAAGAAGAATGGACTAAACTTAAGCCATATGTAAGTCACTTCTTGGTATTTGGAAGTATAACATGGGCTCACATTCCTGAAGAGAAAAAGAAAACATTGCAGCCTAAAAGTGAGAAGTGTATATTGTTTGGTTATTCTAAAGATGTCAAAGGTTATAGACTTCTTCAACCACATTGTATTGAAATTATTATTAGAAGAGATGTTAAATTTGATGAAAATCTCTTTTCCTGCGAGCCTAATTCGATGTTTGTACCTTCTTTGGCATGCAAGCCATTTTCAACGTCTGTTCCTTATTATGTTCCTATTTTGGTTTCTTCTTCTTCAGATGATTAAGTGAGGATGAAAATCCAACTCCTCCTGCTCACCTTCCTCTAGATGAGTCCATTGAACCTGAACCTGAACCTGTACCAACACCACCGCTTCCTATATGGGTCCATTCAACATGAGAAGTAGTTGGTGATCTTGTCGGTGATCCTTCAGATCAGCGTCAGACACATTCACAGTTCCAATGAGCCTCCTCTCTTTTGTCTCAATATTTAGAGACTCGTGATCTAGAGACATTTGCATAAGATTTATTTCATCTAAATTGGGATACAACAATGAATGAAGAGTATTGTTCTTTAATGGAAAACGATACATGGGATCTTGTACCTCTTTCAAAAGGAAGAAAAATTGTCATATGTAAATGGGTCTACAGAACTAAGTATGCATCAAATGGAAGTGTTGGAAGACACAAGGCATGGTTAGATTCCAAAGGATTTTCCCAAGTTGAATAATTGACTATAATGAAACCTTTGCACCTGTAGCCAAATTGAGTTCCATTTTCCTTGTTCTTGCCATTACTGCCTCACATAAATGGGAGGTCCATCAGATGGATGTTAAACCTACCTTCTTAAATGGATATTTTCAAGAAGAAATTTACATGGACCAACCTCCTCATTATGTCCATAATGATTCTAGCCTTGTTTTTCGCCTTAAGAAATCTCTTTATGGTCTTAAGCAAGCTCTCCAAGCTTGGTATGCCAAAATGGACAAATTTCTTCTTGACAGTAGATTTTCTAGATGCCATTCTTATCCTAATGTCTATACCAATAAAGTAGGAATCCATATCATAATCCTTGTCCTTTATGTTGACGACCTTATCCTTACTGGTAGTGCTTAAAACTTTTAAACCATGTGAAAACTAGCCTTAAGAAGAAATTGGAAATGAGAGTCTTAGGATTTTGCACTATTTCCCTGGCCTCCAAGTTTTTCAAACCAGGAGAAGGAATTTTTATTTCCTAGTCTAGGTATGCTTGTGACCTTATTCATCGTTTTCACATGGAATATTGTAAACTATCCCTTTCTCCCTTTTAGAATGGAATCAAGCTTGTTGCCTCATGTTCTTTTCTTGAAGTTGATGCCACTTTGTACCGCCCATTAGTTGGTAGCCTCTTATAATTGACTCATACCCATCATGATCTTTCCTTTGTTGTTGGTATTGTTTCCTGGTATATGAAAACACCCCATGAAATCCATTGGAAAGAAACTAAATGAATAATTTGGTATGTATGAGGTACAATTCAGTTTAGGATACATTGCAGTTCAGGGGGGACTCCTTTATTGGTTGGTTTCATTGAGTCAGATTTGGCCAGAGACCCTGGCGATCGAAATTCTATTGCAGTTTATGTTTTCAACCTTGTTTCAGGACCTGTCACTTGGGCTTATAAGAAACAACAAGAAATTTCTCTTTCTTTAGTAGAAACACAATATCAAGCATCGATTAATGCAAGTAAAGAAGCCTTGTGGCTTCAAGAGATCGTTTCAAAGTTTGGATTCTAGCAACAACATCGAACAACCCTTTGGTGCGACAATTGGAGTTCCATCAAGATCGCCAAAGACCCATTTCGACATTAGCACAAAAAGAACATCGAGCTACACATGCAATTCATTAGAAATCTCATTCATGACTGAGTTATTGAAGTGCTCTTCTTCCCTACAGAATATCAAGTTGCATAAATTTTGACAAAGTCTCTTACATAGGTGAAGTTTTCCAAACTTCGATCTATGTAACGAGTTCATGAAGTTGTCATTAAGGGGGGATAGGCTCTAATGCCTCCTTCCTTCTCCTATTGTGTCACCTTTGTAAATACTTCAACCCTATCCCAAGTTTTTCTTAAGGGGATATGTTAGGATATTTAGAAAATTAGGAGTTATTTAATATCGACTTGGTCTAATGTGTCGTTAGGTAAATGTGTGTTTCTTAATGTGTTTATTTAATATGAATTAGTATGCATTTTAGTTAGGAAATCCAACGTTCATGATATGTTCCTGACATAGAGTGATCTGATGGATCATACTTTCAATATTAAAAACTACATTGATCCATGGATTAATACCCGATTGGTCGATGATATCTATTTAAATATTATGGAGGGTCATTTGCCGATGATCGATTGTGATAAACTCTCTTGTAAAATCTTTTTGTAAATTTTTATTTTTCATTAATAAATTGCTCCAAGTGGCCATGTTGGATTGGGTCGTGGATGTTTGTATACTACGCATAAAATGACCAACATAATGGTGCTAAATAGAACGATGATCTCTCCTCTACCCCTTGTCTTGTTTTTATACTTCAATCAAGTGGTTAGAGTAGTTATCCATGGGAAATAGAGGGCCAGGGACTGGTGGAACTTGTAAACCCTGCCCAAAATTTAGCAAAATTATAATTTTTTGAGCCAAATAAATGTGTATGCATGTTGATAAAGGGGAACCTACGTATGTATGTGTGGTACATAACTGATAGGGAACATACATATCAAAACATGTGTTTATTTAGTGATTTATAAGGAGGAATAAAGTGGGATTGAGTCTGCAAGTAGGGAAAGGGTATATGAATTAAACCAATAGGGAATCAATGCATGTGCTGTAAAATTATGTTATCAAATTTATTGAATACCATGGTGCCACCTTTAGGTTTTTGATGAAGTTATACTATGTTATTAATGAAGAAAACTTTTTGTTCATGAAGATAAATTTTATTGGTATCATGCCAAAGGTAGATGGGGATATTGGCTTGATTATATTTGATTTTGTTAAAGAATCAAGTGGCCCACCAAGAAATAATTATAAATTATGTTTTTGGTGAAGGACTATTCACACTTTGTTTTAATTACCTGACCTACAAATAATTTTGACTCTATCGAGTGATGGTTGAGCCCGAGATATTTTATTGTTGTTACATGTTGAGGTTTTAATGATCAAGATTTTACCATCAATGACTTTGTCACATATGATATTTTCTAAATTATAATTACGACTTTATTGTAAATAGAATGGATATGTTTGATTTAGTTAAACATG
>JASDQU010106801.1:0-15955 GCA_032191745.1 Picea mariana | reverse complement strand
GCTGTATTGAAACTTCTATTGAAGAAAATGAGAATATTAAAATCATTCATTTCTCTCTCTATCTCTTTCTCTTTGTTTTGCATGTGAAATATTTTAGTTCACCACCATAGTCTAGTTCTGTGATTGAGTGAACTATTTCTTCTAGTTGAAATGGATCAATCTAAATTTATTTTAAGAGAATAGTTAGATTCATAGTTGTGAGTGTATGTCTCTTCTATGATTATTTTCCTAATGATTTCATTCAGTACTAGGCGTGATCAAACCATGTTAAATCCGTAATTTTGATCAATCAATTTTCAGATTGTTTCTTATAACTTGACCAAGTTCCTCAACTAGGTTGAGTGTAGTATGTTCTCCCCTTATTTCTAGAATATATTACCTAGTAGTATATATTGAATATTTTCATATTAATTTTATAGGATTTCTCTAAATCATGACACTTGCAAAGATTTTTCCATACTCACTCAAACTCTTGTATGCAACCAATTGACTCCATCGCCTAAATAGTACGTATTAGTAATCACATATTCAACCATCAATTTCATTTCCCTATTCTTATAGTGTCCTTGAACTTATTGAAATATTGGGGTTATGCCTCATATATCTTATATTAAGGAAGCCCCCATTGAGATGGAAAAGAACAATCCAAAAGTGAGAGGAGAGTTCATTTGACGACAATGGGTAGCCCCTTGTATATCATGAAAGTTGCATGTCTATTATTATGAACTTAATATTTGTGTAGTCGAATTTTGGGGGTAACAGGCCATTTGAGTGAGAAAATTATATATGACATGAACTTCAAAAGATTGGTTAAAGGTATGGGTTTTAATCACGATTCATTAGATTTTTGTGAATAATGTGTGTAGGGTAAACATGTAACGATTAGGTTTTATTTATTCTCTCATATATCAATAGAGATAATACTTGGTGCATTCATACATATGTAGGAATATGAGTGTGGCCTCTATTGGTAGTGCTTATGACTTTTCCACTTTTATAGAAGATTTCAATATAAAGATATCAATTGCTTTCATGAAGAAGTAAAGTGATATATTTATCTCCTTCAACATTTTTGTTGTTATGGCGGAGAGGCAAATTGGGAAGAAAGTGAAATCCATAAGAAGTTATAATGGTGTTGAATACTAATCAAAAGATTTTGATTCATTCATTAAAATTCATGGGATGTCACGGTAGAATAGTACAACATATTATCCACAACAAATAGAGTGGCATAGAGGATGAATTAGAATGCAGTGGCAAAGTCAAAATGCATGAAATTTGATGCAAAATTGAGTATATGTTTTTGGGATGAATTGATTGCGGCAACTTGTTACTTTGCCAATTTGTCGCCTATCTTAGCCTTTTCTGATAGGACATGAATAGAGGAAGCTTGGAGTGGGATAAAGCCCTATGTTTCTCACTTGAGATTATTCAGTTTCTAGGATTATATGCATGTACCTAAGGAAAAAATGAAAAAGTTGGATGAAACATCGAAAAATTATGCTTCCATTAAATACAATATCTGTTGGAATCAAGGGACATAAGATATGGATTCCAAATGAGGACATGAGTAGTTATACTCAAGATGTCATCTTTAGAGAATAGTTTAATATAGAGAAGTTTAACAACAAAAGGAGAAACTTGATGAAAGAGTGTCACTACATAGGTAGTGGAGAAATAAATTCCATCCTCAAGGGAGTAGAATCAAGAAAATGAACATTCAAAAAATTTCATCATAGATGACAATCACACTAAACAAAGTATATTTGACACACACGCAAGATAGGATCCTATAACATGATATCCTATCCCATTGGATCAATAAAAGTCTATTTCATATCCAATATAGGATACACTTACATTAAAGGAACCCATAATGCAAAACATGTTCATGCCAATGGAGGAAAACATAGGAGAGTCATTTAGACCAACTCATCATCCTAGGATAATTCAATGAAATAGGAATCAACCTGAAAGGTATATGGTAATGAAGACTTTGATTATTTATGTGGTAATATTTCATTAGTGAGGATCCTAAGGTGTTGAAGAGGCTCTAAATTGTCTTGGAAGTGAGAAATAGAAAAAGGGAATGATGGAAGAAATGGAATCTCTAAAATAAAACAAAACATGGGTTTTAGAAGAGTTTCCATAAGACACGAAGATTGTGTATTGAAGAAAGGTGTTCAAAACGAAGTGTAGGGTTGATGCGAAAATTTATCTACGTAAATAAATATTGGTAAAAAAAGGATATTCTTGTATGGAAGGAATTTACGACAAAGATACTTTCTAACCTAGAGAGAATATTACTTCTATTTGAGTGTTCTTGGATTTAGTAATAGACTATGATCTAGAAGTGGAGCAAATGGATGTCAAAACAAGATTTCCTCACGAATACTTGAAGGACCAACTATTCATAGATTAGCTAGAAGTATTTGTGGTAGGAATTGGTGAGAACTTGGTGCGTACGTTCAAGAGATCATTGTATGGTTTGATAAAATCACCAAGGGAATGGTACAAACAATTTGTCAAGTATGTGCTGGAAATGGTTTCACTAGAAGTACTCTTGACCATTGTGTTTATTACAAATAAGTGATTGATACATTTGTAGTTTTGGCCTTATGTGTGGATGATACATTGCTAATTAGTGACAATATGGATTTAGTGAGAGACACCAAGTCCTTGTTGTCTAATTCATTTAATATGAAGGATGTTGGTGCAGTACATTATTATCTTGGCATAGAGGCAAAAATATAGAGAAAAAACAAAAATATGTTTCTTAGTAAAAATAAGTAAATTTAGAAAATTCTCAATGATTGTGGGAGGGAGAATTATAAATAATTAAAAACACCTTTTCAAGTGGGAGTTAAGTTATCTACTAAAATGTGTCCTAAAAATCACAAGGAAAAGAAATGTATATATAGACTGCCATATGCTAGAGATGTAGAGTCTCTTACAAACCAAAAATAACACCTTTAGTGGGAATATGAAGCATATTTATGTTTGATCCAAGAAAGGAACATTGGATGGTTGTTAAAGGAATATTAGGGTATGTATAAGGAAGCAAGGTCTATGCCTTAGTTTTCAAGATCATAGTAATGATAGTTTTTACTTACATGGGTTTGTTGATGAACATTAGATTGGATATGTGGACAAGAAAATGTCCACAAGTACACACATGTTTTATGTTAGGGAACTAGCCTCTCTAACCTGTCACGTATATATAATAATATATTTTCTATGTAATAAAGGCCGACATTAGTTAATAAGGCCTATTTAATAAATGTGAACAAGTAAATGTAAGAAGACCTAATAGAATCTTCCACTTCTAGAAGTATTTGTGGTAGGAATTGGTGAGAGCTTGGTGTGTACGTTCAAGAGATCATTGTATGGGTTGAGAAAATCACCAAGGGCATGGTACAAACAATTTGTCAAGTATGTGATGGAAATGGTTTCACTAGAAGTACTCTTGACCATTGTGTTTATTACAAATAAGTGATTGATACATTTGTAGTTTTGGCCTTATGTGTGGATGATACATTGCTAATTGGTGACAATTTGGATTTAGTGAGAGACATCAAGTCCTTGTTATCTAATTCATTTAATATGAAGGATCTTGGTGTAGTACATTATTATCTTGGCATAAAGGCAAAAATATAGAGAAAAAACAAAAATATGTTTCTTAGTAAAAATAAGTAAATTTAGAAAATTATCAATGATTTTGGGAGGGAGAATTATAAAGAATTAAAAACACCTTTTCATGTGGGAGTTAAGTTGTCTACTAAAATGTGTCCCAAAAATCACAAGGAAAAGAAATACATATATAGATTGCCATATGCTAGAGATGTAGAGTCTCTTACAAACCAGACATAACACCTTTAGTGGGAATATGAAGCATATTTATGTTTGATCCAGGAAAGGAAGATTGGATGGTTGTTAAAAGAATATTAGGGTATGTATAAGGAACCAAGGTCTATGCCTTAGTTATTAAGATCATGGTAATGATAGTTTTGACTTACATGGGTTTGTTGATGAACATTGGGTTGGATATGTGGACAAGAAAATGTCCACAAGTACACACATGTTTTATGTTAGGGACCTAACCTCTCTAACCTATCACATAGATAGAATAATATATTTTCTATGTAATAAAGGCCGACATTAGTTAATAAGGCCTATTTAATAAATGTAAACAAGTAAATGTAAGAAGACCTAATAGAATCTTCCACTTCTAGAAGTATTTGTGATAGGAATTGGTGAGAACTTGGTGTGTACGTTCAAGAGATCATTGTATAGGTTGAGAAAATCACCAAGGGAATGGTACAAACAATTTGTCAAGTACGTGCTGGAAATGATTTTACTAGAAGTACTCTTGACCATTGTGTTTATTACAAATAAGTGATCGATACATTTGTAGTTTTCGCCTTATGTGTGGATGATACATTTCTAATTGGTGACAATATGGATTTAGTGAGAGACACCAAGTCCTTGTTTTCTAATTCATTTAATATGAAGGATCTTGGTGCAGTACATTATTATCTTGGCATAGAGGAAAAAAGATAGAGAAAAAACAAAAATATGTTTCTTAGTAAAAATAAGTAAATTTAGAAAATTTTCAATGATTTTGGGAGGGAGAATTATAAAGAATTAAAAACACCTTTTCAAATGGGAGTTAAGTTGTCTACTAAAATGTGTCCTAAAAATCACAGGGAAAATAAATGCATATATAGACTGCCATATGCTAGAGATGTAGAGTCTCTTACAAACCAGACATAACACCTTTAGTGGGAATAGAAAGCATATTTATGTTTGATCTAAGAAAGGAACATTGGATGGTTGTTAAAATAATATTAGGGTATGTATAAGGAACCAAGGTCTATGCCTTAGTTATCAATATCATGTTAATGATAGTTTTGACTTACATGGGTTTGTTGATGAACATTAGGTTGGATATGTGGACAAGAAAATGTCCACAAGTACACACATGTTTTATGTTAGGGACCTAACCTCTCTAACCTGTCACGTAGATAGAATAATATATTTTCTATGTAATAAAGGCCGACATTAGTTAATAAGGCCTATTTAATAAATGTGAACAAGTGAATGTAAGAAGACCTAATAGAAGCTTCCACTTCTAGAAATATATTCTTCTAGAATTTTCTTTAGAAAATAGAATTAGTATAAATAAGAGTAGGATGAATGATAAAATTTGCCTTGAGAATTATTGTCATAGAGCTCTGCTTTGCTGGAGGGTGCCCCCTCGAAGAGGAAAGTGAAAATTTCTTTCTTGAATAAACGTATTATTTCTGATATTTCTCTTCTAATATTTTGTTGTTCCATTGATATATGTTGAATATTTCTATTTTTGCATATTACATTACATATGATACCTTACAAGTGGCATCAGAGCACTTTCCTTGGCAGTAATTGTGGGTAATTTTTTTTCTAAGGTAGAGACGTGTACTGTAAGTTTTTTTAAAGCACATAGATATGTTGTTCAGTGGGTAAAACTGCAGTGGGGAAAACTACACGTAGGTGATACAGACAATTTCATGGGGTTTCCTAGAAACCAAAGTTTCACCCTTGTTGGAAACCACTATAACCCCTATTGGTACCCCTCGAGTAGTATCACATCATATATAATTTGTACACACCCATCAATCCCACATATTGACAAGTATATCGAGAGTCCCATACGTCTTCAGAAACCAACCCTAGATCAACCGATTGGCCGCCTAACTGCTATAGTGCCACTAAGAACAACACTTAGGAAGATACTCTCCAGTACCTGGTTAATCGGGTAGTATGGTTAAGGGTACTATTGAGCCTCCTTAGTTGGTTCCTTGAGATATTGGGATGAGTATTACTATTCGACCTTGCACATATATCATAGATCTATAGCACAGGGAAAACCCTTGTCCATAGGAACCCTAAAAACCCTAACCCAGGGTGAACATACCAGATAAGGAACAAATAGGATATTTTGTCTGCACAACCTTGCCTCCTGCATCCTGGTTGCAAAATTACTACACATTTGTTTTTGTTAATATTTTGGGCATTTCTATACTGCAATATTATTCAAATCGGAGTAAAACTCCGTAGAAGTTAAAAAATGAAAAAACAAGAGTCTGGACCCTTCCCACGCCCTTATTCAAGATCTATCTCATTGGATTCTCCTTTTTCCCTTGATCACTATGATACCTATCATTTTTAACCCTTTTGTTTTACCCCGTTAACCCATACCCTTCCCGACACCCTTATTTCCCACTTATCCCATTGGTTTCCTCTTATTTCCCTGATCGTAGTGATATATATGACTTATCTTTTTTTTTGTCCATGGACCCACTCCTCATCCCCTCATGCCTCCCACCCTCCAAGAAGAAACCAATCAGAAATTGAATAATGACCTTACTTCCCTTCAGGACAAAGTGAATAATGACATTCCTACCATTCATGCCAAAATGGACTACATACAAGAACAACTAGGTAGCCAAATTGATGAAGTCTCTTCAACTCTCAAACAATTCATGAAACAATTCAAGGGTCCTTCCACTTTGGACCCACCTCTCTATATTGAAGGTGTTGAATCCAACCAACCTCTACACACCAACTCCCTACCTCGTGACCCCCTTCTTCCTAGAGTTGAGGTGAAAAAATTTGATGGATCTAATCCAATAGCCCGGGTCACTCTGATGGAACATTATTTCTCCCTACATGGAGTCACTGATGAGTTGACCAAGCTTCATTAAAAAATTATCTATTTGGATATGAAATGATGGAAATGGTGGCAATGGAGTCAAAATGCACACCAAGGGTATGTTGCTTGGTCACAATTTTTTGCATGGGTGTATGAATGGTTTGACATGGACACCCATAATTTAGGACATCTGAAGAAGTTGAAAAAATCTAGAAAAGTGGAATATTTTATTGCTACCTTTGACCACTTGAATATTTGAACAGAGGGAATGATAGATCTTTTCTTCAGGGAATGATTTATTAGTGGCCTAAAGGATGAAATCTAAGCCTAGGTCATAATGTATCTCCCCCAAACTTGGTTGGAAGAAACTAAATGGGCCAAGGAGGTACAACATGTCATATTTACCCAGAGCATAAAACTTGTTTTTTTTCCCCTCCCTAAAACCGCCACCCCTGCCCCTAAGGCCACTCCTCTCAAGGTCCAAAAATTAACATGGGTAAAAATGGATAAACACCAACTCAAGGGTATTTTCTATAATTTTGATGATAAATACTTTCTAGGGGACAAGTGTAAAGAACATAAATTTTTTATGTCCATTTCGAAGGATGTTTTGATGAAGGTGTTGAGGTTTCACCTGAAGCAACGCTACCCCAAATAGATGATATTACACTACCCTATGATCCTCTCAAATTTAAACTATTGATTTCGCTAAATGCTCTCATTGGATTTTCTACTCCCGAAACCCTCAAATTGATTGGTTACATTAAGCACATAAAATCCATCATCCTAGTTGATAGTGGTAGCACTCATAATTTCATTCAGCACCGCCTTGCCCAAGAATTATTCAATTTCTATATATGTGTTATCAACAATTTTCAAATCATGATTGCCAATGGTGGTTCCATGAAATGTGGGGGGCATTGTGAAAATGTGCGCCTACAAATTGGTTAGTATAACTTGAAATATCACATGTTTACCATTGACATGGGTGGTTGTGACATTGTTCTTGGTGCTAAATGGTTATGCACTCTTGTACCCTTAACCATGGATTTTAAGGATTTAACCATGCAATTATGTAACATACCCAACCACCAGTAGGCTAGGCATGCTACCATAAAAGCACACTTAAAAATTGATTTCGAATTCTGATAAAAAATAATTTGAAATAAAGCATGAAAGATTTCAATAACCACAAATGAAATAATCAAGATTCATGCTAAACCATCCAAGAAAGGAACAACGTTCTATGCAAAATAATAAACAACAACTAGGCACATTATAAATATGAATCTTCATAGATAATAATAATACATAGTGGAATATAAATATACAGAAACCACAGAGAGCACTTATCTTTAATTAAACCATCACCAACTATCTGCAGACCAAGGACGTTCCTCCCAACCATAGACACTGTTGTTCCAATTCTTAGTAGCAGGTCACCCTCGAGCCAGGGCTATGAATCCATAAAGACAAGTCCTAGGAAAAATATAAAACGCAAAACAAATGGAGAATTATCTCTTAGGTTTTCCCAACCACACAAAAATCCTAATTTCCATCTCTCTTTCCCCTTCAACCTGCACAACCCAAAGAAATGAACCCATTTCTTTGCCATGTAGTCCCTTGGGATGTTCCATTTATCTCCAGGGCTCTAGTGCTACCGGGCAGGAAATATCCATGCTGGAAACTCCAAGGATTCTTAGCTCTGATAGTTCTTTCAGACCTACCATCAATCTCATGGCCCATAGGAATCCATTCCAACCTAGAATGATCAATAATTCCTCACATCCATCTCACAATGACTCTCCTCCTCCTACCATTCATTTCCATGCTCATCCCAAGAGCACACGAATTAGCAAGAGAGAAATGCGGAATTCCCAAAATGAAATGATTAACCAAGAACAACCCCCAAATAGCCCACCGGTAGGGCTTATATAATTACAATAACTAATAACCACATGGCCTCCCTAAGAATCTCATGTAATCACTTTTTTGAATTAAAACCAAAATGGGTAAATAAAATATAATAAAAAGACTTAGCCCCTTTATCCCCCTCTCTCATGGAATCATAGCCCCGTATATATTGTCCTTGTCTTTCTTGTAGCCAATGATGTATTATATATATATATATATATATATATTACATTTTTAAGCACTCTGACCCCTTTCCAACTTTACTGGCTCACCAACCTAAGTCACATATACAAAATACATTCTAGTTCATAGGGATCAAAACCAGAGTGTTACATCCCCCTCCTATTATTTTGTCACTGTCCTCAGTGCACAACACCATACCGATGTTATTGATCAGAATCTGGACCAGGGGTCTAAAATTTGCTCAATTTTCAAAGTTCTCAGAATGCGACGAAAATGGTGCCATTGCGTCTGTCTCGTTCTCCTGATTCCGGCGGTATATTTATTTTCGCAAACAGAGTCCGTATGGAGAAGTTATCGAGGTCTGTTTGCCAAGCCAAACAGGGAAAATTTTGATGCTGACTGGGCAGGCCGTACAGCTGACGTGACAGGCCGTACAACTGACGTGGCGACCGTACACTGACGTGGTAGGACCGTACAGTACACATGGCAGCTCCTGGGTGTGACACGTGTCATGCATTTTGGCATTTTCAGCCTACGGTTGGACCAATTGGGAGGTGACACATGTCACCACTGAAAGGGTGACACGTGGCACATGCTGACGTCAGCATCCGACGTGGCCCAAGATGACGTGGCGGTTGGTGATTAGTTGTCAATTGGCAAACCAAGTTGCGACACGTGGCAGGCATTTAACGGATACAGCTGGACGAGTCGTATGGCGACACATGGCATCTTCTTGGGCGAATGGAAGGGTGCCATGTGGCCCAATCAAGGGCTGCCACGTGGCACCCTGGGTTTGGTTATTTGGTTCGTTGTTTAAAAATTTTGATAGTCCACCGGTTTTGAAACCGAGACCTCTCCACAACAAATCTTTAACAAATGTTCACTCGCCAATGTGCCACGCGTTGGGTCTTGAAAGACATACGAATTATTAAATATTTGAAGTTGCCTTTAGTTTCAAATGGTGGGGGGTCGGGCCGGGGATAGCCCCGACCCCCGGTTCTATGGTGTACGTTTGACCAGGCCTTTCAACGCGCGGGGGTTCTGAATATTAAACTTTGGTTACAATACATTGTGTAATAGAGCGCGCATATGGTTGGATTCAGCCCATGGTTCGGGTGTTAGTTCATATGACCGTTTTGTGCTATGGTTTATACCATGTGTTAAAACAATACGCGCGGGATTCGAACCTTAACCACATTTTATATATATGCGCGGAGTTTTGGTTTAAAGCCCGTGGGTCCATTGGTTATCCATATGACCATTCTCTTCATTAATTGGTGCGCGCGGTTTTGAAAATGGTCATTCAAACCTTTCACCTGCCACTTGTCACCTGGACGTGGAACGGTGGCACTTAGCCCTTTTTGTGCGCGATGAACATGGCCACATGGCCCCATGCGCCCATTACCTCCGACCTTGGGGGGCTTAGTTCTCTAACGGTGTGAAAAATTAGCTCATTTTGTGGAGAGGCGCACATGTGCTGAGTTTTGGCACGGAAAACGCCTGGAGCTAGGTTCAGTTGGCACAGGTGCGAAATGGCGAACAGGTTACAGCAGGCTTGAAGGAGAAAAATGGCAGAAGCATAACTTCTTCAATTTTTGGCCAAATGAGGAGCTGTAAAAGCCCATATAGGGGTTTTTGGATGTTCTGAGTCCATTGGTGACATTTTCACAGGCATTTGAAAATCCCATTTGCAGGTTTTTCACATTTGAAGTTTGAGGAAGCTTCAGGAGCCTTAAAGCCCTCATTGTTTGAGGCATTGCTCAGATGAGCACATAACCATTTTCTTAGACTGAATAGTCATTTCTGACTGTTTATTATGCTCTGAACATTTTGGGATAGGTTTCAGATCCATTGGAGGACTTCTACAGGTATTTTTGCCTCATTCAAGCTCATTTTGGGAAGCTTGGAGGTCACATGTAGGAGAGGTCATTGTTGGATGAGCCATTGTCCATTTTCAGAGTTGTAACAGTCAATTTTGTGGTTTTTGTGTATTCTGAACCCAATGGTACAATCTGTAAAACCATTGGAGTTGATCCGCAGCTTGTAAAAGAATATTTGACAACTAATCCCAGAGAGCCAAGTCCATTGAAGGAGGCTCAAGGAGATGTAGCCCAGAGAGGGGTGAACTCCTTTATCATCTTGGTATTGCTGTGTTTTTTGATGTGTTATTTGCTGCATTTTATATTGCTGTACATGATGGATAACACATGATTAACCTTGAAAAAGAACATACCTCAGACATGCACATTGCAAAGAAGAACCAAGAACTTAACACATAAAACCTCTTGCACATTTTAACACATGGAGCAAGGTCATGTTAAGATTTATTTTATGAGGTAGAGGGTGCTTGCATAGTATAACAAGTCAGCCTTCTATTTTCAGATCAGTTATTAACATTACAAATATAGGCTCTCTAGCCTTTAATTTGCCTAGGTAGTCCAAAAAACACTTATATACATAGACACTCCAGCCTGAAAAGAAACATGCATACATAGGAACTCTGACCCAAAACATGTATAATGATCTTCAAAATTAATATTTATGACAACAATTCCAACCAACAAGCTCTACTTCCCTATCAACCTACACAACCTAAGAAATGAACCCCTTTCTCTGCCATGCAGTCCCTCAGGTTGTTCAACTTCTCTCCAGGGCTCCAATGCACTCGACCAATAAGTTTCAGAGTTGTGGCTCCAAGAACTCCATCTGCAACAAATCCATTGGACTTTCTTCATTCCATTCCTTCATCATTGAGCTCAAATTACTTCTAGTGATCTTTTTCCCAAGCTTCCATATGCCATATCCAGTGACTCATATGTATTACAGACATACAGTCATCATGAGATATCATTATAACAATTTTCAATCATAAATTTCAAATCTATTTTATACAGGAAAACAAAATTTTCCAAGCATGAGTTTTCTACTCATAATTCATTTGGTTCTTGCAGCTGTAGACATCACCCAATACCATTATTCCTATAAGTTTCTCAACCTTCAATCAACCAAACCAATTGTTAGCATATCATAACAATTATTAATTTCTCAAATCTGTTTTATACATGAAACAAAATTTCCCTAGGCATGAGGATTTCGCTCATAATTCTTAGCTCTTGTAGCAACAAGAATTGGTCTCATGTATTGGCTTACATCCCTGCCATATCCAAGACAATTCTCCCTATAATTTCATCAACCTTTTATTCAACCACACCAACTATTAGCATAACATAACAATTTGTAACTATTAATTTCTCAAATCTATTTTATACAGGAAAATAAAATTTCCAGGCATGAATTTTCTACTCATAATGTTTGGATTCGGTAGTTGTAGATATCAGTCTTCCATATGGCTCACATCCCTACCATATCCAAGACCACTACACCTGCAATTTTCTTCCAATTTACACTCAACCAAACATATTTTCAGTAATTATTAAATTATAATTCCCAGAACTATTTTGTACAGGAAAAATAAAATTTCCAAGCATGATCTTCCATTCGTAATGTTTGGATCTTGCAACAGTAGAGGCTAGTCTACCTTATGTGATTACATCACTGCCATATCCAAGACCATCCTACCTACAATTTTCCCAATTATCTCATATATATATATATATATATATATATATATATATGGATACAAGTGATCTTAGAATTGTTTGCAGCTACAATTTAATTACTTCCGTCAATTCTTGATATTAAATGGAATTCAACTATTGAATGGAATGAACCCATCATTATCTACACATGTATTATCAGCCGATATTTTCTTTCTTCTATCCATAAATATTTTTATTACTCTGTCCCCTCAACATAGTTTTTCTTTAATTTATCATTATGTAGCTACTTTAACCTGCAAATTTCATGTTGCAATATCTAACAGCTCCTGAAGTGTTCTCAACTTCATGAGTTAGGAATACTCACACCATTTAGGTTGTTAGCATAATCATTTCTATGCCATATATTATATACATGCATTCACCAAAATGCATTCAATAATTCATTTAATATCACTTGTAACATTTTCAACAACTCCAAAAAGTGATCTTAGAATTGTAACAAACAAAAATTCAATCACCTTTAGCTAGTATTCATATTAATATAATGCATCTATCATTCATTATGCATTTGCAAAACAACAAATAATTACTAATAAAATAACAATCAATGTGATAATACTCATGGCCACATCTACACAATGCATCCCTTCATTGGCTACATAATACCACATAACTATGTCATGCATTCCACCACAAATAGATGGAAGGTTTGGCCAACGCCTCAACACATATTCCACACACTTCTTGCTTCTTTCTTGAGTATTTGTATACCTTCATTTTCAACCCAAACACAACACCAAGAATATAATTCTTAAATTATTTTTAGTGTTGGAAAAGAGGTTGTAGTCCAAACATCGACTCTACAGGGGAAGCCATTGAGCACTCACATAGCGCTATATCCCTTGCGTATCCAACCATATCATGGTGTCACATATGAATAACGCTATGGTTATTCATTATTATAAAAGGAGCATGTCTCCTGAATTAACCTGGTTATGATCCCATAACCAATCATAACACAATATGAAACTAACTTTTATTTAAATACATTCTAGAATCAAGAACATTTACACACTCTAGGCCTTTGGTCATTACATATCAATTTAAATATTGAAAAATCAATTGACGGAATTCTTACCTCAATTCCCTTCAACATTGGAAGCAATCAAATGCATACTTGCATGGTTGTTATCAACCTAATTGATGCTACCTAATCAACTGGTATGTTTAGAAGCTCGCGGGCTTCCTCCTGCATCCTTCCGATCACCATTACTACTACCCTTATGGGTCTTCGCATAGATGTAAATCATAAGCAACAACACCATCCATATTTTTAACCATGATATATCATTTTTCCTTGATACATAATCCATCATTAGTCATGCTCAATATAACATATCATCATTATTGTGTAATAACATATTATTCTAAGTACACAAGCATGCCATATGCATATTCAAGCACAAATGCACATCCATATTCATGAAGCATTAACTATAAACATTCCTACTAATGCATATGCATTCTAACTTCTTTGTATGCATCATGCACTCTAGTGCATTTCTATTTCATTTCACTTATTTATGTTGTAGTTGGTTGTCCTTGAATTTATTTAGATCCTTGCTGCCTTGTGTGCTCCCATTCTTCTCATTTGCACTAGTGTTTCTTGTTCTAAACACTTTCCATCCAAGTTCCACTTAGCCATTCTGCAATCCAATCAAATTTGCAGTAGCTTCTTTTGGGTAGTCATATACAACTTTAACTTTATGAAACATTCCAACACCCTAAAATGAGGTAGCTCACAACATTCCATCACTCTACTATCACAACATTCTTAAATTCAACCTACCTATAATCATTCCACATCATTGCTATTAATTCTAGTTGTCCATTAGATTAATTCATTTAACAATTTCCTATGAATCCATACTTTTCCCACTCCAGACCATTCCCAATGGAAGTCCATTTCATTCAATGGAACTTTTCAATTGAAATAACCTTCATTATTCTATCCCTAATTTCTATACATGACCATCCCACTTCCATTGTGAGCTCTGATATCATAAGTGGATTTCTCTCTCTGAGTACTTTTAGATGAGTATCTAAGTCATATCTAGCAAATCCTTCTCAGGCACTCATGTGATTGGCACATAGAGATGATTCACACATCACCTCCTAAGCTCCATGTTCTCTTTCACACCAGGTTTATAGCTATCTACACATTTCTACATTCAAGGCTATGGAGTCTTACTTTTCCTTTCTATGCCCCATTAATTACATTCTTCACTTGCTAGCTTCATGTCCTATGTGAGGATTCTTTCTATTGTTCCTTGCAATTCGTTCAGATTCATTAGCAACTGAATAATAATTCCTTAGTTTCATTATTCTTGAGTTCTTTATCCATTTTTCATTACTTTCCTTGTAGCTCTTTGTTGCCTCAACCAAGTTCTACAATATGTTCCATGCTTTTATGAATCTAATATCCAACCCCAGGCTTAAATTTATTTGATTATACCTCTAATTCTGTAAAGTGCGCAAGCAACCATTTTGTTAGATTTATGCATGTTATAAATATTTTTCCAATTAATACAATAGGTATTTTTTCTACTCAACTCATGAAGAAATATATCATCATTCTCCAAATTATAACAATTCAATGTTATTCTCCTTTAAATCAAATTTCCAATGACTATACTCATGCCTCATTTCGATCTCTAAGATGAAATTTATGGCTTCTTGAAAAAACCACTTTCACCCTTTTTGTCTATTTTCTCCACTGGTCTAATTTTACTGAAACACCAACTTCTGTCAGCTGTAGAAGAAAATATGTCAGGAACTAGATAAAATTTTGTAAGAGACATAGATAAAAATAATTACATAGAATTCATAAGAACTCTTAAAATTTTAATCTGATGCTCTAGTAAAAAACTGCATCAATATGGAATCTGCAACTTTGTCCTTTTCACCATTTTTCTTTTTTTTAGCAAAACTGGCTATCTCACAATATGTGCACTTATGAAATTTTTTCACTAAACCAAAGTTATTTTTCTCAATGATTATATAAAAAGTTGAGAAAATAAAATTTTCTAGTTTTGTGATCTAGGGTCACTTTTCCTCTGAAAATCTCAAAAATCCCCAAAAAGGACCGGAATAATGGATTTTGGCTTATTTCAATATCCCCATTCCAATCCCCTTAGTATTTACTCAGTTAATTCATGATTTATTTGTGTGTCATCTTTATGGATGTTGGTCACTATAATTGCTTAATTAATTTGAAACAACCAAGTGAAACATAAATTATCAACCTAGGGAAGTCTTTTGTTTCAAAGATAGCCACGCACTGTATATGCTCAATTCCAAAAGCATTTAGTATTGTAGTAAAGAAATCATCCTATCTATAATTGCTGAAGTGAACTGAAGTTCTGAATTAGATCAAAGGAAAGAAATCTCCCTAATTGCAATTCTTTACAGCTAACTTAAGAATCCTGGATTACATTTTAAAGCATCATTGCAATGGGAAAGAACAACTATCTTGCAATCAGAGAACATGACCCTTATTCTCAAACAGAGATTCAGTATCAACACTTTCTCATGGAAATAATAA
>JASDQU010106800.1:29187-59482 GCA_032191745.1 Picea mariana | reverse complement strand
TTGTGACCATATTGATTACATGAGAAACAATGACCATTGAAAACATTTCCATACCTTTTCTTTTGTGTCCACCTTGAAGGTGTCTCTCTTCTGAACTTGATTTGAGGTGTAGGACCTTCTTCTTGGTGTCTTCCTTGCTCTGATATTTTGAATATTTTCTTGCTTTGTGTTGGTGCTTGACTTGCAACTTTACTTTCACCTTTTGAAAATGAGGGACCTGCATCATGCTTCTTAAAGGTGCTAGCTTCAAATTGTGTTGCTTCCTTGTTGTATCCAAGACCATATTTTCCATTTGGTGATCTTTAACAATCCGATATTTCATCCAATATTGTTGAGTTGTTCATGAACCTTTTTTACTTCTCTTCTTTACTTCTGAGATCAACAACTTCTGCTTCCAAATTATGACATGATTCTTCTTTTTCATTTACTTGAGTCTTCAATAGTTCCTCTATCCTTTTGGATTCTTCAAGTTGGGTCGTCATAGTGATATTTATTTCTCTTGTTTCTCTAATCTCTTCAAGGCATTTGCTAAGCTCATCATATACCTTCTTATTTTCTTTTTCTTGACTAATTATTTCATTATTTAGTCTCATGATTTCTTCTTTTTTTTCTTATAATTGTGTTTTTTTCTTAGTTTCACTTTCATCTTGTTTCATTATCATTTGCTTTAGTGCCATGGTAAGCCTTTGGTACTTTTCTAGGGCTTCCTTAGTGTATTTTTCAAGATACTAAAAATTTAGTGAACCATATGGAACTTCCGAGCTAACTTATAAATCATTTATAATTTTTCTTTTAAGCTTCTCAAATTCTTCCTCTTCAGCTATAAGATAATTGTTATTTGTTTCTACACAAACTACTTCTATATATTCTTCTTCATTTGTAGGAGAACATTCAACTTCATTGGATTTAGGAGTATTGTAATCAGAAGATTTTGGAGAGTCTTTACCTTCATTGATGACTGAGTCTTGATATGCCTTTTCTAGCTTCATCCATAGGTCCTTAGCATAGGTACACTTTCATATTATTTCTTTGATAGAACCTGAGAGTCCATTCAAGATAGTCTTGAATTCTACTGTATTATTCTTCTTTGCTGCAAATTTTGATTGATTCTTTGAGGGGACTGATCCAGCAACCATTGTATTACAAACACTTGCTCCTTTTTCCTTCAAATACCCTTTCATCTTTATTCTCCATGTCGAGTAATATGTCTCATCAAAGAGGGGAACTTCATCTACTTTTTCATCCATTTGTGTGTCCATGGATATCCTTCAAGCTTGTAAGGCTTATGATGAAGGCCTGCTCTGATACCAATTGTTGGACACACCGACCACACTGAGAGGGGGGGTGAATCAGTGTGAGGCTCTTTTTACACTTCTT
The DNA here is from genome assembly GCA_032191745.1 of Picea mariana. Lineage (NCBI taxonomy): Eukaryota > Viridiplantae > Streptophyta > Pinopsida > Pinales > Pinaceae > Picea > Picea mariana. The sequence continues at coordinate 58,105 of JASDQU010106800.1, read as the reverse complement.
TCAAAACTTTAGTTAGAAACCACTTCAAACATATTATTCATTTGTACTTAGCTACTTCCATGTATCAACAACATTCGTGAATAATAAATAACATTAAACCATCACCATAATGAACACAAGAAACACCATATATATGTGTAATATTTTTGTATTATGTGTTACAAGAGACTACAATATTAGGGTTTTATCAGCATCAACTAAAAAGAGAAACAACTTCCATAGAGTACCAACTCTAAATACAACACTCAGCTTGTAGATCTCAGCACCAACCGACATGTGAGGAATCCAACCCTCAAGTACAATACCCAGCCTGTAGACAGAAACCAATCTTCCAACAGGTACGTGACATGTTTATACTACATCCCACATGTGTATGCAACCTTCCTATACTACAACACGTGTATGTATGTGTCCTTCCCTCTGTCATCCTGCATACACCTTCAGAAAACTAGGACATCCAATCTTCTGCACTTCTGAAACTTTCTTGCCTCTATCACATCCACCCATAACCAGTCACTCCATCCAACTAGTCACTGCAATCAACTTGTGTCATGCATAAATCATCATACATATTCCTCAACCAAGTATAAGTATCTCAAGGGTACTGCAACCAACCTATTTCATGCATACATCATCATACATATTCCTCAACCAAGTATAAGTAGCTCAATGGCATGAGCTATAGGAACCATATCAAAATTGTACCATACATGAGAGTGTTGCTCACTCAATCAAACAACGAACATATACCATTTCCAGATATCACAAAAAACATACAAAGAATGCTTCAAGAATTCACCATACCATGAGTAAATATAAGCATCAAGACAACATATAACCATGCTAAAACTTATATAGCATATATGAACCCGTAGAATGATATCCCGAGAACTTGCTTTAGACTTCAAGAACCTGGGACTAGCATCTACTTAAGATTTTCTTAGATTTTTCAAATATACACGCCTTGGCCTTCTTCATACCACGTATGTATGTGCCCTGGCCCACTGCATCCCATGTACAATTTTAGAAAACTAGGGTTTTCTGAACCTCTAAAACTTTCACCGTCAAATTCCTTGCAACTTCAGATTTGCAAAACTTTTGATGTGTCCATGAGTACCTGCAATGAATCTTTCACAAAAAATAGATCTTCAATATGATCAAAAGAATAATTTCATAATAGACCCTTTATCTCTTATTTATTCTCTCCAAGTATCTTTCTCCAGGGGTTATCTTCTAACCCACTTCCTTCTTTTGGGGCTAACCCACTTCTAACCACTTTGTCCACTTACAACCACCTTGTCCAAAAATAGTAAAATATCCACTTCTAGTTGCAACTAATTTATGTTTTAATTGTTTTCTTGTTGAAACCACTTAACCCATGACTAACTCACCCACTTTGACCAGTCAAATTATTCTAAGAGATTCTAGAATAATTTGACTTATTTGACCTTCTAGGGGCTTCTAGACAATTCATGAGGGTTCTCCAACTTCAAAAGGTCATAAATCTCTAACTGTGAGGAGTTATGTGGCGTTCCATATATCAACGGAAATGGCATGACATGTATTATCCATCCATGATAGTCTCACCTTCAAATTCATTGATATTCATTACGTTATTCCTAAACCAAACTTGGGTTCCCTAACCACACTGCTAGGACTACTCAACCACTTAACCATTTGGATTTTGAAAAGTGTCTTCTCATGAGGGATTTCACCATAAGGGGATCACTTTGGAGTTCATCCATTTGGTACTTCCTATCAACCATGACATGCCATAAATGGTACAACTCCATTTACTATCAACACATCATTAAACACCACTTGAAATCAACCCTTGACATCAATGACAACATAATCTAACAATCAATACATGAATGATACAAGCTCGTCACTATAACAATACTTGACATCAACCCTTTGAAATAAATCCTTTGACGTCAATGACAACATAATACAACAATGGAATGGTTGAGGTTTGTAAAGTAATATGATAGGAATCCTTCAAAATCAAGTTTTTATCTTTTTGGTGAAGCTCGAAAGTGGTGTATGAGTATGGATAAGGATACTAGATGGAACCTCACATGGGAAGAATTTGAAAAAATCTTCTCAGGTAAATGGATTAGGGGTACAAAAATGGAGGCAATGTATACAATTCAAGTGGAATTAAAGGAATCAAAAGAAAAAGTCTCCAAATTGCAAAAGGATAATGAAGAACTAAGAAAATATATTATTAAGAAAGATGATGATTTTGTCAAGCTGTAATCCCTTAATGAATCACGCATTAAGGAGGTTAACAACATAAAGAAAGAAAACATTAGTGATGGAAAGTTGGAAAAGAATGAGTCAAGGGAAAACTTACAAAAGAAAGATGAAGAAATATGTATATTATGAAACCATAATAAAAAAACTATTGGATGAGGTTAAGAGATTGAAAGAAGAAAAGAAGCATTGTCAAATGCAAGAAAAATAAAGGATATTAGATGAAGAAACTACCAAAAGACTTGAAAAGGAAATCTGCAAGAATTTTGAGGAATCACTAAATACTAATGATGTAAAATCAGAAATGCAGTATAGAATTGAATAACGACATCAAAATTTGATAGATAGGGTCACACTGCAACTTCAAAAGGAGAAAGACAACAAGATTCAAGAAGGTCAATAGAATATAATTGAAGAAGTTGAACTCCATCTAGAGGATGCACATGCCAATTATGATGGTATTATCTCCAAGGCTAGAGTAATCAAAGACCAAGCAAAGATGATCAAGGATGCCATTGTCTCTGAAAAGAAGATTGATGAAATGGGTGTGCAGAGTGAAGAAAAACCATCAAATGTGAAACCATATCAACACCCTTATTGCCAAGAAATATTTCAAGGAAGACAAGGATGTCGATATCATCATTATCAGGAAGAAGATGGAATACTTGTAAATATTCATGGAACAAGGCATCACATTACCACTCTTCAACAAGCTATTATCAGATACCAACAACAACTATAAATTGGAGAAGATTCAACAACAATACATGGAATCAAGAGAAAGAAAAATATGCAATATCTAGCCACCAAGGTTTACGACCAAAAAGAATTGATTTTGGATGGATGGATCATCATCAAATGGAAGAAAAAAGAAAGAATAGAAGAAAAACATATTACCTGGTTTCATCACATGTGAAGCCTTTAATTGTAAAACTTTGAGGATAAATATTTTTGGAGGGTACTCTGTTATGACCTAAGGGGGGAATATATAGGGTTAAATTTATGTGATGTGACCCCATGGGGGGGCTTATATGGCACTAAATGTACATGTAATGTGTAAATATATATGTAATAGGGTTGACCTAATAGTAAAGGGGCATCATGTGTAGGTGTGAATAGGTATATATAGAGATCATGTATTCATTATTGGTAGGATGTGAATTGTTGTTGTATGAATGCATTAGGTTATGTAGAGAAGGTTCTCCTATTCTTTAAGGAGTTATTGTATAACTTATATATCTTGCAGTTCTGCTCCACGCTCACATTATGTACATGGTGTGAACATCTTTTCTATTATGATAATTTAAGCATTTGGATCATAACATTTTAGAATATGTTAATGTTCATTTTTTTGTGTAAAGTGGTCTATCCCACATTCATATGTGGAAATGATTTTCTTAGTGAACAATGATATATAAGGAGGTAAATTCCATTGTAATAAATGCACCAATCATTCATTGATAATATCTAAGTGTGTTATTGTGAGTATATTCCTTTGATATTAGTTGTGTGACTCAACCATATCTAGGCTTTCCTCATTTAGTGATTTGTCTTATTTTGTAATAAAACAAAGCCAATAATTTCTCTAAATCCATAGTTAGTTGATCTTCATGTGAAAATAAAATAAAATAATGAAAACAAAGTGAAAACTCCAAATTGCTACAACTAAACTATGTTTTTCATAGAATTGAGACAAAAATTAACTATGCAATCAAAGAACACTAATGAAATGAATAAAATAGAAAACATAAAGAAAACTAGAATGTACAAGCTAGTGGACTTAAGGACCAACTAATTGAAGCATTGATAGGGATTCTCGTACTTAGTCTTAGCCTAAGTATTTTAAGCTTATGTATATCACATTAGTATTTGTATTAGGAGATTATTATTGTGGATTTGTGTGATGAATCATTTTCGGTTTCCTAGTCTCATGGAGTAATTGAGAGCATTTCTCCAACTATCTCTATTATTGAGATTTGTTGCTAGTTCTTAGTATCTAGTGATTATTTATCTTATAGTTTGTCGAGATAGTTTCCTTTATGTAAAGATTTATAATCTTATTATTTGTTTAATAAAATTCAGTTAGAGATTTATATTTCGCACTTTGGTGTAGAGCTTTTCTACAAAACTCCCAAGCTACACAACTAGTTCCAGACAAGGAAGATCAATGGCATATAGTCAAGAAAAATATGAGTGCAAGGAAATCAACCCCCTCAAAAAATATTAATCCAGACTCAGTATCCTCATGTCCATAGATTCCTTCTAGTTATATCCAGGTAGTCATGTAGCTTCAAGCGATCGATCCCTTGCCAAAATTTCCAGATCAAAGCAAGGGGGGCGATAAAATTCCTCATTCTAATAGGTTTGAAATCCTTTCTCAAGAAGGGCCAATATTTTTCCTAAAATCCTACCTTTCTCAAATCCCTCTTCATCTATACCATTTACACCTAACATGCATGTTGAAATTGAGAATCATGTGCATTTATCTCTGGTGGACAATGAGGACATCTTATCAAATCAAATGGAAGAGATTGATAACATCCCTAAAAAAAGAATTTCCCATTAGGTATTCTAACTAGGAGAAAGTCTCATCAACAATAGAAAGAATAAGAAAAGGAGGATGATGAAATAGAGGAAAAATTGCTTAGAAAAGCAGGTAGAAAACTAACCAAAGAAAAAAGAGAGGAAATACATTAAAGAAAAATATTTGGTTATCCAAACAAATTTATAAGGGTCCTTAGGAATAGGATCAAAAAACACCAAGAATCTATGTGCATTTACTCCAACGTGAGGTGGAGGCCAAAAATCCCTAGGAAAATAATGATTGTTGTCTTCAGGAATTGTAGAGGTTTGGAAAGTAGGTACACAGAAGAAGTGTTGCAATATCTTCTCAAAGTAGAAAAACCCAACATCATCGTTCTCTATGATACCAAATTGAAATATCAAAAGCATTAGCAACAATTAAGATGCAATGGAAAAGGTGTGAAGGGATAGAGAACAACTTGAGGGGTGCCTCTAGTGGAATGTGCAATTTATGGAGCAATTGTCTCTTCCTCTAGAATACACATATCAAACAAAACATTGGATTTTGTCAATATGTACACACCAATATATAGGAAAGTGCATTAATGTTTTCAATGTTAAATTCTAGTAGCTTATAGGGAAAAAGAAATTCGATGGTCTTCTCTTATGGCTCTAAAGGATTTAGAGTTCTCTCAAAAGAGTATTGTTGGAAGAGACATCAATGTAACTCTAAACAATAAAGAAAAATGAGGAGGAAGTATTGTTAGAGGCCCATTGCAAGGAAAAATGGAGGATCTCATTGCATAATGGGATCTTTTAGATATCAAGCCAACAAAAGGAAATTTTACCTGGTCAAATGGAAGACTTGGTCGAGGCCACATTGTTGTGTGTTTGGATTGATTCTTCATTCAAAGTGACTTTCTTCTAGGACAATAATATCATATCTTCTAAAAAAATTTTTTTGGTTATCTTAAATCATAAACCAATAGCCTTGGTGCTCTAAGAATCTCCATATTGTGGGCCTCTCCCTTTCAGACTTAATCCCCTTTCGTTGCAAGACCCCAAGGTTATTGAGATAATCTCAACAAAGTGGAAGAAATGGATCATTGGATCTCCAATATACATCTCGAAACAAAAGACTTTGAAATCAATTACATTAGCCCTTAAGAATTGGGTGAAACATTTTTATTGTTTACCATAGAAAGAGAAAGAAACTCTCAAATCATAGTTCAAGCTTATACAAAGCCAAAAGGATGAGGAGGAAGTCTGCAGTGAGAAACAAAAAGAAGAATGTGTGATCTCCTACAAATTTGATAAATTCCAAAGATCCAAGGAAGAACTATGAAGGCTCAAGTTGTGTAGTGTGTGGCTAAAGATAAGGGACATAAACACCTCTTTTTTTCATCAATAGACAAAGGAATGAACCATCAAAAACAATGTGAAGGACATTACCTTGGACGATGGATCTAAGATCAAAAAAAATTTGGAAATTAAAGAGGAAGCTAAATCTCATTATGAAAATATATATACAAATAGATCTAAAAATTATAGCCTGCATGCAAGAACATATCAGGGGATCATCACACAAAGGGAGAATTCTGACATGGAATGACACGTGCCAATTGACATGGCATGGCCACTTGTGCTTAAAACTTCCACCGTGGACTCCATTCACACCATCATCCATACGATCCAAGTCATCATCCATACAATTCGACTATATAGTCCACATCATCGGTTTTACAGTGATATCATTGAAAACTCCAAATCTAATGATTTTGTGCCTCATGCGATGCATGGTGTATCACTGCACCCCACTTTATTTTCATATGAAATGATCTTTCACACCTCAACCAACTTCACCTTCAACGAATAACAACCTCCAAAATATCTTTCCCACGCAACGTTTCACGTATTTCTACCTTTCCCTATGGTGTAGGGTAGTCTCCATACGATCTTATCCATGCAACATTGCCCCTTTATCACATCGCCACCATTTTCGTTTCTCCATAATGTGTTATTTTCTATAGGAATGTATTGACACATATGACACTAGTTATTCAATACACATAACAACAATCCGGTAGCATTCATTCTACATCATACATGACATGAAACCATAGCACAAAACATCATAATACTTTCATTGGCATACATTACTTTAATTATTCCATGCACATAGTTGCAAGCTAAAGGGAACAATTCTTTGACATTCAAACAATGAAAACACTTTCACTTTCATAAAGGTGCATCATATTAAACGAATGCATAAACAAACAAACAAGAGGAAGAATGATTTATTTTGTATCCGAAATCTACTAAAATAATTAAAATAGTGCAACCTTCCACCCAATCATAGGTTTTGTTGTACTTATCTTTCTATAATGGGAAACCCACGAGTAGGGCTATGATACCATCAAGGAATAAAATAGAGCATGGTAATTAAAATATCAATAATGTAATAAAACCAAATTTAATCATATTAATTACAATTAATCATTAGGATTAAAAATGAGACATTACAATGCTTCATTTTATATCTTTGAAAGACACACAGACTTCAAGTCGAAGGTAATATAGGAAGAGGAACAAACAACCATGGGGAATTCAAGGCCTTATACTACTTACTAAAATCTACTTGGGACAAAGGGATTGATGAGCTTCAAGTCATGGGCAATTCTTCTATGGTTATTAATTGGATGAAAGGGAATGTCCAAGTACAAAATAACTCTCTCCCTCCATTATCACAACAATTAACGGAAATATCTAATCAATTTTTTTGGGTAAGCTATACTCATATTTATAGAGAGCACAACAAGATTGCAAATTAGCTCTCAAAGGAAGGACTTCATCTACCTGAGTTTTATGGTTCCTTGGAAAAAGTACAAAATAACCATAGAGTGGTATTGCAAAATTTTTTATTTAATGATTTATTTACTCCTTTTGAACTTGTACTTTGTTAATACAGAGAACTATTAAGTGGGATTGTTAAATCTATTGTTTGTTTTCAATTACTTGATAGACTAGTGTACTTTATATTATGAAAGTTGTGGATGTTTTTGGATTTATAGTGAAATATTCTTAAGAGATTTATCTTTAGATGAGTTTTTTGAATTGTGCCTCTAATACTTTGAGTATTGTATTTTTCTTTGTCTCAAATAAAAAATCTCACATTAAAAATGTCAATTTTAATATGTAGTATTATGTAAATAATTATGTAATAATATGTTTTGATGTGTGTGTGTGTTTGACTAGGGAAATCAACAACTAGTCGGACACATACTCGCATGACACATAGTCATGTTATCCGACTGCATGTGGTTGTTATCCGACTAATACCACTATAACTCCAGACATACCAAAGCGACCTCTCACATGGCACACAAGGCTAGTCAAGAGTTTCGAACCAATGACTTCACATAACAGAGTATCTTAACAGTACACTCCATCGCCAACTATTCTACACCCCAAAAACTTTGATATGTATATTTTAAAAAAATAATAAAGATTAATTTTTTTAAATATTAATATTAAATATGATTTATAATTATAATTTAATTTGTAAAATCTTCTTTCTAAATAATCAAATTAAATTTAAAAACTTTATTATAAATTTAAATTCAAATTAAAACTACTATCTAAATAAATAGTAATTTTGACACGGGGAAGGAGCAAAGCTTTTTTCGAGAGTGAGTCAGCCTCTATGTTTTCTTCACGGTAAATGTGTTGAAAGGTAAGATGTCTGAAGAGTAAAGTAGCATCTATGGTCCGAGCCTTCCAGCAATTAAGGGCTGCCACCTGGAGATTCGCCTTTCCCTTCAGCCAATCGATGGTGATCTTGAATAGCCACTTACTTGCCCAATCTTCTTAGATTAAATGTAAGACCAACATATGAGCTGGTATTCCTTGGACAAGCATTAACAACTTGATGGAACTACCCTTTATAGAACTGGAATAACTAGTAGGCTATCATACTATCAATAAGGCTACCCAATATTAACAATAGATCTTTCACTAGTGTTCATCAAAATATTCATGTGTAATAAAGATTATAACTACCGCTCATGTTGTTGGTCAAATTTTTTTCACAACTTATATTTTAATATATTATTATTTGAAGATAAGGTTTAGAAATGGACATATGATGAAATAATAAGGTTGAAGAATAAATTAAAAAGAGGATTAAATATAAGAAATAGAAAAGCAAAGTAAAAAAAAAACTAATTTAATATGGAGAGGTTGATAATTTACAAAATATTAAAATAAAGGATAAGATTAAAGAGTTAGAAAAATGGTTAAATAATATTTTGGTCTTGTTATTGCACAATTTGTACTTACCCAAAGCCCAAGGTAAGTAAGGGAAATTGATGTAACAAATAGGATATCATATCACTGTCACCTTAATAGGAAATCCATGTTTTCTAGGGATATGCAAGGTCTACCCTAGGGGAGGAGTGCCCGGTAACCTAAAGGGCTGGAAAATTAGGGTTATGTTCAAGATATATTCCCCCCTCTCACTGGTTACCAAAATTTACTAAATCTGTGTCCCAAAAATGAGGTTAATGAAGTGTTTGATGTACCTTCCCGGAACAAGAGAACATAGCATGCATATACAATAATTCCAAGTACAAATATGAAAATAACTCCTCAAGAGACAACGGACAGTGATAATAAGTGCTAGCTGATATAAATTTGCAGCAGTTAATAAGTTTACAATGACAATTGATAAAATGTAACAGCTACAACAAATACTCCTTAGAATTTCTTGAAAAGACAGTAAAAAGATAGCATTTACTAAGCATAATGATAATCAAATGTCGTAAGCAATTTCTGAAGTGTTTAGCTAGCATTTAAAGTCAATTTTGCAGAAGATTTTCTACAATTATATGGTTGTAGCAATCATTTATAACAACAACAAATATGTTAGTGATTTAGGCTAAACTAGGGTTAGAAATAGTTAGAAAAAGCTTAGGAGAAGAGTGTTCGAGTGTTTAATCAATCCTTGAACAAGAGAGAGGCTAGAACTAGTGCATTCTAGGGATTATGGAGTCAAGTGGACGACTTCTTCTAAGGATGCAAATCAATTTTGATAGTGCACAAAAGTCTAAGAGGGAAAGTGCATAGGAGAAGTAGTAACTTAAGTCCCCCCTATGCATTGACGTGAAGAAACAAGATGCTAGAGTGTAGGTAATTATAGGCCTTAATACCTTGCTCTCCTTAGGATTTTTATGGGATAAAAATTATGCAAAGATAATTAGGTCAAAATCCTTTAGAGTGTTAGAAACTTAGGACTCTAGGGTTTTACTAGTCACTAGATCAATTCAATGAAAAGCTTGGCAAATAGAAAGTAAGAAAGTAGCAAATTAAGTTTTGTACTTAAAGCATTAAGTATACCATGCAATTTCATAATATTGTATGAGAAAATAAAACCATACACAAAATCATTCAATAGATGACAATAAATGCAGATTTTACTTACTTGCACCAAGAATAATCATGAACATACCACACAAAATCACCATAAAAACTTCCAAGATTGATTCAACTTGCAAAATTTAGCCTTATACAAGAGTGTGCCTCACAATTTCATCCAATAGACCTTACTAGGGCGCAAATTTCAGACCTCTCCTCTTGTGTGAGGAGTTGTGATGTGTAAAATGAAAGTACTTTATGTTTATTTATACAAAACTTTGACCCTTAATTAATTTTGGGTCAAAAGTAAGGCCGACCTGACCAATTTACAAATAAAATCAATTTTGACATAAATAATATTAATTAACATCTAAAGACACCTCCAAGGGTGACATCATGCCCTTCTAGGGTGACGTTGAGGCCCTAAGGTTGAACGTTGAGCCTAAAGGGTAGGGCGCTTGGCCTCCAAAGGCCCCAGATGAATCCCACACGTGCCACTAGGCTCATAAATGCCTCCAAAATGAAAACCCTAGCTCTGGATGATGTCCAGGGTCATGATGGTGACATCCTAAGCCTTCAAGGGCCAAAGTCCATATGAAAGAGCAAGATCACCCTAGGTCTAGGTCTACCAAGGTGCCTCCAAAGGCAACATCCTTCTTTCTTCCTGGTGCAAATATGCATTGTATTCTTACCCTTGGCTAGGCTTACAACATCCATATGTGGGCTTTAAGCCCCCATGAAGGTATGGGCTAATCATTCCCTCATGTGTACCTATCCACCGGGAAAAGTCCTCCAGTAACAACAAGTACACCCTTCAGGGGTTCATAAGTCACAAGGATCATAACATGTAAATCACATCCAATAATTAAGTTACCCAAACATGTGCATGAAACCCCCCTTTAACCTATACAAATGCTCAAAGACATTATGCAATTTGACAAGTCAAGTTTGGAGAATCTCTCAAGGCGTCCTATTGGGATAACCTCTCTTAAGTTTGGGGTGTTTCCTAGGTGGGGTAATTGTTTGGGCATAGGTTGCATGTGATAACAGGGAAATGTAAAATATTACCTATGGGTGCCTTTGTAGAGGGCGAGTTGCACCTCGTCATAAATGCTATTGTTTCATATCCCATTCATTTCCTTTTACTCTTAGTTTTATTGCTTTTGATCTTTTTCTTTTGTGCTTCAAGGGAACAGTTCAGGGCCATTGTCATGGCTTGATGACCAGAGGTGACAACGTTATCCACAAACATTTCATGGATATGAGAAGGTTGGATCGTGATGAGACCCCCTTTCTTTTGGCTATGCCACCAAGAGCCACTACCCTGGTTCAGTGACCAGTTAGGTGGTAGTGTCATATCTCTACATGTCCATGGTCACAATAGGTCAGCTCATGATGAGACCTCCTATCCATCAACTAGTACCTTGAGTGTTTATGTATCTTATGGGTCCCCTTTTCTTACTGAGAAGATTTTCATTGCTTTCTCAGGGATCCCTGGGCTAAGTATATCAAAGATTTCAATATTGACTTTTAACTCTTGCTAGCTACTTTTACCCTCTGGGCCTTTATCCCCTTCTTCCCATAAGGTAAGGTACAACCCTTCCTAGTGTAGCCAATCTCAATGCCCAAACAAAGGTAGGGGAGATGACAGGAATAAAGATAGAAAGTGGTAAGTATGGAGGGAACATATGATGACCTTTTACAGACCCAGCCAGTGGCAACCCATCCTAAAGGGGGATCAACTTACTAGGGCACGATGTAAACCTTCCAAGTATGAACAAGGAAAAGAGCATAATTTCCAAGCAAACGTCATGAAATGAAGAAGAATTCAATGCAACATATTCAAGTTCTTCAAAAATCAGAGTGAAACATACCATGATACCCGGACTCATTACCTCATGGAGCAAGACTTACAGCTACTTAAGGACCAAGCTTGGGGATGGAAATTGTTGTTGTTAATAAATGGACTGCACTAAAAAACATAGGGGCCCTCCGGGGCCATGCTTAAGTAGTTCGGCTCTCGGTACTCCATGTTTAGGACCTGTGGGCCTCGAGACTTGATCTCCTTATTTATCCCTAGGCTAGGGGATAACATCTGGCTCCAACTCGAGGACATGTGCTCATCATAGAGTGCATGAGAACCTCATCATCTCTAGTATGACCCGTGCCTGCTAAATCTCAACAAAGGATATTAGTAATCCTTAGGTTGGTGATATCATCCCTTCTTCATATATGATAGAATAAACAGATAAAGAGCATCTCTAATCTAGAATATGATTACGAGCATACATATATACATAATGAATCAAGACAATATGAAAATTTAACTACCTATGCTAACATGATATGCAAATGGTATATACAATGGATGCAAATGCCTACCTACCTCTACTTACCTGTTGGTTAAATGCTAGGTGTAGTCAAATAACCAATGAAACCATCCTAGCAATATCTCATAATATATGTCTTTGTGCTTCATCATAAACCAAAACAATGACAAGCTAAGCACACAAATAACATGAGTTAGAGCATGTATCATATCATCGGAAATCGTAAAGTCTATCTCATGGAGGTGGGAGGGAGGGACAAAATTATGCCAAGTTACACTTCTAGGAAAGTGCTCAATCCATCTCAGAAAGGGATCGTGAAAAATCAAAGGCTCAAAATATTGACTCAAAGAGCTTAATGTTGGCTACCTTGGACGTCATCACATCCTGAGGTATGGGAAGGGACTAGCAAGAACCTAGAGGATGATTGGCAGTTTTTTAAGGGAAATATGAAAGACTGAGATAACAAAATTCTTCTTAAGGTATTCAACCTACCCTTAAATTCTAAAAGAAGGCTATGTCCTAGAGAAAACTTGGGACAAGGGACATGTTTCCCAACTACATACTTAGTTATATAATGAAGTAAAGTAATCGAAGGGAGCTGGAAAACCTTGTCACGAGTATCATGCTTTAGGAAAGCAACGTCCTCACCCTTATCAATATCTCAGCACAATGGTGGTTGACAATTGTCTTTATATAATAAATCCAAGTGCTTAAAGGAATACTCATCAAAATCCTCAAGGTGTGACCAAAAATCATTAGCAGAACATAGGACTAGGTCAGCCTTGGGTGCATGGAAGACATCTGTAACTACATCATCTTCTTGTTGCCAAATGTCAAAATTAGTAGTAACCTCATATGATAATTGTAAAGGCAACATTTGGAAATGACCGTCAATGTCGTAAATAGGGTCCCCATCATAGCCAATCACATCCTATTTATGTTTCCCAGCATGTATTAAGTCATTAATATTATCAACAATGGCATTACCTTTATCATAACATGAAGAGTTTAAAACATCCAAGGGCTCCTCTAACACTTATTCACTTTCCAAATCACAAAATAAAGCATCTTCAAAATCTTGGAAAGGGAAACAACTTATCGTATTCATTTCTTCTTGTGCAAGAGTGTCGAAGATTTGGATAACTTCATCAAATGGGAGAGTAAGCACCAGTGCCTTGTCCTCATGAATTGCCCCTACATCTTCAGCTTCATAATACAGAGTATCTAGCTTATCCATGGATTTATTTTCTTCTTCACCTTCTGAATCATAGAATAAGGTATCATCAAAAACCTAAAAAGGAAAGTGACTAACCTTATCCTCTTCTTCTTGTGTAGGAGGAATATGATTTTAGATGGCTTCATCAGAGGGAGGAGCACACGTTAATACTTCTTCATCATGTTTGATTTCTTCATGCTCTCACTCTTTAACCAGGTCTTCATTATCCTTTCTAGAAGCACGATTAAATTCTTGTTCTTCCTCGTGGGAGTGGTAACCTTCATCAAGATCCCTCTCCTCAACCTCTTGTTGATCGATGTCTTGCTCCAACCCTTTCAGGAATTCTTCAACAGAGGTTTCAAGGAAAGGTATTATGTTAGGAATATTTGGGGTATCCTTGGGCTCACCAATCTTGACCTATGGAACAAAGGATTGTTCTTCCTTGGATGAGGAGATGTTGGCTTCAATTTCTATGGCCATGTCATAAGATTCTTAGATTGACCTTGGGCCCCTTTTATCGAGCATGAATTCTGATTGTCTTGAGAATTCCTTGGTATAGAGGAAAATGAGGAACTGGGGTCCAGGACGATAGGTTATAGGGAGTTTTCGTGACATCTTCTGGAATCTGGTATGGAACTCCCTAACGGTCTCATTCTCATTCTTATCTATGCAATTAATTTTTTTTAGAAACACCATAGGATCCTCTTTGATACTCCATCTCTTGAGGAAGACCTCTTCTAATTGATCCATGGATGTAATACTAGCATCAGGGAGGTCATCATACCATCTCTGAGCATTATCATGAAGAGTGGTAGAGAAAAGTTGCATTTCCAGATCCTCAACATCAACACTAATAGGATGGAGTTGAAAGAAGGCCCAAAAGTCATGCATATGGTCCTCAACATTCTCTTCATCACTACTAGTGAATTTAGGAAGCCATTTTACATACCTTGGAGGCATTTTTCGGGGATACCCTGGTATTTCACTCATATCCAAGGGTTTAAAATCACTTAGGTCCCATTGAGAAGCCATGTTTGGCTTAATCATTAGTGGAGTCGCCAGATAATCCTTCTAGGGTTCATCAAAGGGAAAAGAGGGAATCACCCTCAGTGGAGTCACCAAGTAAGATTTGAAAAGTGAAAGGATTTGAGAAAAAGGCTTACCGAAAAAGTGTCATTCGAAGAAAATTGACTCGATGGTCCCCGACAATGGCACCAAAAATGTTATCACACAATCTGTACTTGCCCAAAGCCTAAGGTAAGTAAGGGAGATTGGTGTAACGAACAGGATATCCTATCACTGTCACCTTAATAGGAAATCCTCACTTTCTAGGGATAGGCAAGGTCTACCCCAGGGGAGGAGTCCCCGGTAACCTAAAGGGATGGAAAATTAGGGTTATGTTCAACATATATTGCCCCCTCTCACTGGTTATCAAAAGTCACTAAATATGTGTCCCAAAAATAAGGTTAATGAAGTGCTTGATGTACTTGCTCGAAACAAGACAATATAGCATGCATATACAATAATTCCAAGTACAAATATGATAATAACACCTTAAGAGACAACGGACAATGATAATAAGTGCTAGCTGATATAAATTTGTAGCAGTTAATAAGTGTACAACAACAATTGATAAAATGTAACAGTTGCATCAAATACTCCTCAGAATTGCTTGAAAAGATAGTAAAAAGATAGAATTTACTAAGCATAATGATAATCAAATGTCATAAGCAATTTCTGAAGTGTTTAGCTAGCATTTAAAGTCAGTTTTGCAGAAAATTTGTTGCAATTAGATGGTTGTAGCAATCATTTATAAAAACAACAAATAAGTTAGTGATCTAGGCTAAACTAGGGTTAGAAATAGTTAGTAATAGCTTAGGAGAAGAGTGTTTGAGTGTTTAATCAATGCTTCAACAAGAGAGAGGCTAGAACTATTGCCTTCTAGGGCTTATGGAGTCAAGTGGATGGTTTCTTCTAAGGCCGCAAATCAATTTTTATAGTGCACAAAATTCCAAGAGGGAAAGTGCATAGGAGAAGTAGTAACTTAAGTCCCCCTATGCATTTACCTCAAGAAACAAGATGCTAGGGTGTAGGAAATTCTAGGCCCTAATACCTTGCTCTCATTAGGTGTTTTATGGAATAAAACTTATGCAAAAATAACTAGGTCAAAATCCTTTAGAGTGCTAGCAATTTAGGGCTCTAGGGTTTCACTAGTCACTAGATCAATGTAATGAAAAGCTTGGCAAATAGAAAGTAAGAAAGTAGCAAATTAAGTCCCTTACTTCAAGCATTAAGTATACCATGCAATTTCATAATCTTGTATGAGAAAATAAAACCATACACAAAATCATTCAATAGATGAMAATAAAAKCATATTTTACTTACTTGCACCAAGAATAATCATGAACATACCACACAAGATCACCATAAAAGCTTCAAAGATTGATCCAACTTGCAAAATTTAGCCTTATACAAGAGTGAGCCTCACAATTTCARCCAATAGCTCTTACTAGGGTGAAAATTTCAGACCTCTTCTCTTGTGTGAGGAGTTGTGATGTGTAAAATGAAAGTACTTTATGTTTATTTGTACAAAACTTTGACCCTTAATTAATTTTTGGTCAAAAGTAAGGCCGACCTAAACAATTTACAAATAAAATCCATTTTGACATAAATAAAATTAATTAACATCTAAAGACACCTCCAAGGGTGACGTCATGCCCTTCTAGGATGACGTTGAGGCCCTAAGGTGGAACGTTGAGCCTAAAAGGTAGGGCATTTGGCCTCCAAAGGCCCCAGATGAAGCCCACATGTTCCATTAGGCTCATAAATGCCTCCAAAACAAAAAACCTAACTTTGGATGA
This sequence comes from Picea mariana, assembly GCA_032191745.1. Lineage (NCBI taxonomy): Eukaryota > Viridiplantae > Streptophyta > Pinopsida > Pinales > Pinaceae > Picea > Picea mariana. The sequence goes on along the minus strand of JASDQU010106800.1, from coordinate 41,504 downwards.
CGTCTAGGGTCATGATGGTGACGTTCTAGGCCTTCAAGGGCCAACATCCATGTGGAAGAGAAAGATCTCCCTAGGTCTAGGTTTGTCAGGTACGCCCTCTAGGGGTTCATAAGTCACATGGATCATAACATGTAAATCACATCCAATAATTAAGTTACCCAAACATGTGCATCAAACCCCCCTTTAACCTAGACAATTGCTCAAAGTTGTTATGCAATTTGACAAGCTAGGTTTGGAGAAGGTCTCAGGGCATCCTATTGGGCTAACCTCTCTTAAGTTTGGGGTGTTTCCTAGGTGGGATATAGTCCAGATCATGTAAGTGTATGAGGTGGTATGGGGTAAGTGTTTGGGCATAAGGTGCATGTGATAACAGGGAAATGTAAAATCTTCCCTCTGGGTGCCTTTGTAGAGGGCGAGTTGCAACTTGTCATAAATGCTATTGTTTCCTAGCCCATTCATTGCCTTTTGCTCTTAGTTTTATTTATTTTGATATTTTACTTTTGTGCTTCAAGGGAACAATTGAGGGCCATTGCCCTGGCTTGATGACCAAAGGTGACATCTTTATCCACAAACGTTTCACGAAGATGAGAAGGCTAGATCGTTATAAGGCCCCCTTTATCTTGGCTATGCCACCAAGATCCACTTCCCTAGTTTGGTGACCAGTTAGGTGGTAATGTCATACTGCTACATGCCCATGGTCACAATAGGTCAGCTCATGATGAGAACTCATATCCATCAACTAGTACCTTGAGTGTTTATGTATCTTATGGGTCCCCTTTTCTTACTGAGAATATTTTCATTTCTTTCTCGGGGATCCATGGGCAAATCATCTCAAAGGTTTCAATATTCAATTTTAACTCTTGCCAGCTACTTTTACCCTCTGGGCCTTTAGCCCCTTATTCCCACGAGGTAAGGTACAACCCTTCCTAGTGTAGCCAATCCCAATGCCCAAACAAAGATAGGGGAGATGACATGAATACATATGGAAAGTGGTAAGTATGGAGGGAACGAACGATGACCTTTCACAGACCCACCCAGTGGAAACCCATACTAAAGGGAGATAAACTTACTAGGGAACCATGTAACCCTTCCAGGTATTAACAAGGCAAAGAGCATAATTTCCAAGCAAACGTCATGAAATGAAGAAGAATTCAATGCAACATATTCAAGTGCTTCAAAAATCAGAGTGACACATACCATGATACCTAGACTCATTACCTCATGGAGAAATACTTACTGCTATTTCAGGATGAGGCTGGTGGGATGGATATTGTTGTTGCTGATAAATGCACTGCACTAAAGAAAACAGGGGCCCTCCGTGGCCATGCTTAAGTCATTCGACTCTCGGTACTCCATGTCTAGAAACTATGGGTCTTGAGACGTGATATCCTTAATTATCACTAGTCTAGGGGATAATGGGTCTTAAATAGTATTAAAAGTAAATTGGATATCAAACCTCTGAGGGAAAAAATTGGATATCAAACCCATGAAATAAGAATTAAATAAGCTTATATAGTTATACCATGAGTGTAACAAAATAGGTCAAGTTCCACTAGCGCAATTGGATTTCGAGGGTTCCGTTCAATAAGGCGGCCAAGGTTTGAAACTCGCGGTAGTTGGGAGGAGACACCCAAAAAATACAGCCATGTTAAGAGTTGACCTGGCCCAGGCTGAGTGTGATCCTCGGGTGATTTTGACAACCTGGATGTCCCTGGGTTGTGGTTTCTTAGACCATAGGCTAGTCTCACAAGTAATAGACACACTAGCAAACAAAAAAAAAATGAGTATAACAAAAGAGCCTTGAACCTCATATTTTTTTGTTTAAAAGATGAGAAAGAAGAGGACATACTAGCTCTAGTTAAGGAAGAACTACAAAATAAATTACAAATTGAAACAACTTGTCTCATAGAAACAAAGAGGCTAGGAAACATAATTGAGCATAAAAATAGGTTGATTCATGTTAAGTTAATCTCTAATGACCATTGTCAAATTCTGCTAGCGTGATTGGTTTCTAAGGGCCTTGTTATGTATGGTGACCTAGGTTTGAAACTTCACGGTAGTGAGTGGAGACATCTAAAAATCCATCCATGTTAAGGGTCGGTGTGAACCAGGTCGGGTGCAATCCCTTAGTGATTTTGACGGCTTATATGTCCCTAGGTCATGGTTTCTTAGACCACAGGCTAATATCGCATGTCACAGATCTATTAGCAAAAAAAAACTCTAATGACCATAAATATGGCATACTTAGTAAAACTCCAAGTCTAAAAGGGTCAAGAATATTTATAAATGAAGACCTCATTCCAGAATATCAAGCTAAATTAAGGAAGGAAGTTCAAAAGGTAAAATAAATTAGGAAGGAAGGAAAATGAGCAATAATTAGAAATAGAAAATCTATTAATAGGGATAGAGATAAAAATGGTAATAATAATTAGGAAATTGAGACAATCTAAGTCTTCTCTTGGAATTGTTGTGGCTTTCCATGGAGCAAAAGTCCCATGTTAAGTTGAATCCATAGTGAAATTTGATATTATACTTATAGTTGAAACTTGGAAGCATGAAGAATACAAGGTCCCTAACATATAAAGATTTGTCTTGTGGTCAATATGTAACAAGAGATCTTATCGTAGAGGGGTTGGAGGCATAGCTTATTGAATAAGAGAGAACAATTTTCCTCATATTAGATTTCACAAGAAATACCCTTCCAATCAATGCATGTGGATGGAGATTTCAAAATATTATGCTATGAAGATTTATACAACAATATGTTATTTTGTGCCTACTAATTCTACCTTTTCTAAGAAACGCAATCTAGAAAAAAAAAAATCTGTGTGATGGCTTAGAACAAGATATTCACAAGTTGATAAATCAAGCCAACATCCTCTTTCCGGAAGAATTTAATGCTAGAATGAGAACTAACTAAGCTATTATCTTAAGTAATTGTTCCAACCCTAATCCTTTATGGCTAGATGAGGATCTTGTTTTAGCTAGAAAATACACAAGAAACTCTAAAGACTTCATTGAGAATTTGTTCGAGTCTGAGTTTCTCAAGATATGTAGTTCTCAAGATCTAATAATTTGAACTAGTCTAATGAAGTGGGCGAAATCCAACCAGATGAATTATATTCATGGGCTTGGTAGTAGTTTTATAGATTATGAGATATTTGATATCCCTATTTACAACCAGATAGTAAATTTTAACATCTTAAACAACCATGAGCCTGACTCAAATCATAGACTTTAACCTTGACTCTAAGCCTTGTCATGCAAAAAAGCCCCATAGAAGAGATAACCATAAGCACTTGATCTTCAACAAAAATAAATATGATTTTTTTCTAAAGGATTTAAATAATGAATAAAGTCTCATATGAATTAAAGACAATATTGGAGACCTCTATCTTAATTTTACGATAACCCTCTCTACTTACAATAACAAGTTCTCTATCAAGGTGTTGGGTAAAAGGGAAAATAGAACAATGAGTCATTGGCATGATAAAGAGTGCAATATTGTTAGAAGTGTCATTAGGGATGCTTACAACGAGTCCCTAAAATCTAACAAGATAAATAGGTACAAAGCCCTAATTAAAAGTAAAAAATATATCATATAAATATAAAGCAAGATAATCTTTTACACCTTTCTAAGCTAGATCTTAAGCCTAGACTCAAAGCCTCATCAATCTTATTTTTAACAATGGGGATAAAAACAATCCCTCTATTTCTAGAACCATTACGATTAGTCCTCTTTTGTCCAAGTTATATGGAATTATTCTGGAAAAGAAGATCAATGTATTGCTAGAAAACCACAAAAAAAGAGTTAAAGGCCAAGCTACTAGATTTAGGAGCTATCATTCAACTATGGACCACCTTGTTACACTTAGGATCGTTGTGGAGGAGTGTAAAGATAATAAAACAAATATCCCGTGTTTCTTAATTGACTTTAAAAAAGCATTTGACATAATCCCCAGAACTAACCTTTGGAATATATTAGAATAGTTGAAAGTTCCTTTTGAGTTGAGAGTTTATGTGATAACATTGTATTATAATGGTATTGCCAAGTTTAGGAATGTTGAGGGTTGATCAAAGAAATTAATTATATTATAGGATTTAAGCAAGGTTGTTCCCTCTCGCCTACCCTTTTTGGCATATACATTGACAAGTTAGAGGGTTGCTTGGAAGAAGCAGGATGTGTTGGCATGTATCTTGTTGGAATAGTCATCATCCTTATTATTTATGTTGATGATATATTGTTCTTATGGTGAGGAGTCTCTATGATTTTGATAAGAAACTAAATATTCTCAAGGAATTTTGCTCTAGAGTATTGATATGATTGTTAACACTGACAAAATAATGGTTATGGTAATCAAATCCCAAAATATCCCTTATGATAATTTCATGTATGACAATAAGATCTTGGAGGAAGTGACTTCATTCAAATATCTTAGAATTGGTCTCCATCACAAACTCAACTAGAACTGTAGTGTTTAGAAAAGGATAAATGAAGGTTGGAAATCTTATTATGGACTTAAAAATAGTTTTCAACCAACATACCTTTATCTTTGGGATAAGAAGAAACTCATCTTTGAGACTCTTGTCACTTCTATGATCCTATATGGTTGTGAATTTTAGGGATGCAACATCTATAGAGAATTGTGGAGAAAGTTCGAACAAATCCTGTAGCATTCATTCTACATCATACAACAACAATCCTATAGCATTCAATACACACAACAACAATCTTGTAGCATTCATTCTACATCATACATGACATGAAACCATAGCACAAAATATCATAATACTTTCATTGGCGTACATTACTTTAATTATTCCATGCACATAGTTGCAAGCTAAAGGGAACAGTCTTTGACATTCAAACAATGAAAACACTTCCATAAAGTTGCATCATATTAATCAAATGCATAAACAAACAAGAGGAAGAATTATGTATTTTGTATATGAAACTGACTAAAGCAGTGCAACCTTCCATCCAACCATAGGCTTTGTTGCACTAATCTTTTCTACAATAGGCAACCCACGAATAGGGCTATGATACCACCAAGGAATAAACTAGAGCATGGTAATTAAAATATCCATGTTGAAATAAAATCAAATTTAATCATAATTAATTATGATTAATCATTGAGATTAAAAATGGGGACATTACTCCCCGGATGGGGTGACACGTAGCGCAATAGAGCCACGCGGGATCAAGCTGGGACGCGTTATCAATGCATCCACCGGCCAACATCCCCTCCGAATTTAACTTTCCATGGATATGAGCAAGCGCATTCAAGCGACGAGCCCCCTCGCACAAGGGAAGGGTACCAGCCATCAGTGCACTAACCAGCAGGTTTTAATGGTCATGGAGGTCATGTTAGCACTAGTCCTCATCGCCCAAGTCGACAGAGCAAAGCGCCAGTCGCTCCTTGCAGCCTCCGATCCACTGGAATAGCAGAATTGTTGCAGCTTCTCCTCCACTCCACTGGAACAGTGGCCGCACCCTGTGGCCTCGTCAGTGTTCTAGAGAAAAGCAACCTTTCTGGAAAGAACTCTGGCAATCTACCGGACCCCCACCATGCCCAAAGCGAGAGGGAAGTCGTGCAGGGGAGCTACTTGGTACACGGCTGAATCACGGCGCCAAAGGAAAAAGAATTTTGAGAAAGCCATAGCAATGGCAGCCAGTTGAAGGAGAACGACACCACGAACGCCTCCAATGGCATATGTGGAAGAAGTTACTCCGGAGGATGGCTTGGAGAGCATCCCCGAGCACACTCTGTTCACAGTGCCAGATAACTGGAACCCACCTTCGGAATTTGGTCTAGACAGCAAGCCTCCGCCTGCAAGCATTCTGACTGGCCCCAACGCCACCAGCTTAGAGGAGCCTTACCCCACCTGCTATGTCGAAGAGAAGATTCCTCCTGCACCACCCATGGAGGAAGCGCTGCAAGCACACAATCAACAGGCGCACAAACATCATGAAGCAAACGAGACCACTCCCACGGGGTCAACCAACAGCCACAGCCAGGAGCAGCCACTCTTCGCCGACTCGGGGTACCTCAATCTCATTTTTGAGGTGAGGAGTCTGTTGGATGATCAAATCTTCCGCCTCGCACGAATTGACCAGAGACTCGACCTGCTCTTCGCGGCTCACTCCAGAACTCTTCCAAAGAGACAATGCCCAACATGCGCGTAGGCCTATGCGTTCCCAGCAGGATGGTGACAACACAAGGACGAGGACAAGCGTGCAGGCTCAAAGGTTAAATGATGCTCAGGATTAGAATTTTCTTTTCTTGCTATAATTTAGGCTTCGGGCCAGTTAGCTCTCAGTTTTCTTAGAACTAGTTCATGACATCCAGTTCCATCTTCATGACTGAAAGTTCTGGTTTCCTTCGGGCAAGACAATGCACTGTTAATTTTATTAATTTTGTGAATTGGGTAACACCTGGCAAGGGATGCCCAGCTGTCTCAGTTTCCTGTTTAGGCGGGACAACTGGCATCACAAATGGCCACTGTATTTTTCTTATGTTAATATAACAGGTTCCATCTTTTTACTTAAAAAAAAAAAATGGGGACATTACAATGCTTCATTTTATATCTTTGAAAGATACACATACTTCAAGTCGAAGGTAATATAGAAGAGGAACAAACAACCATGGGGAATTCAAGGCCTTATACTGCTTACTAAAATCTACTTTGGACAAAGGGATTGATGAGCTTCAAGTCATGGACAATTCTTCTATGGTTATTAATTGGATGAAAGGGAACCTCCAAGTAAAAAATAATTCTCTCCTTCCATTATCACAACAATTAATGGAAATATTTAATCAATTTCTTTGGGTAAGTTATACTCATATTTATTGAGAGCACAACAAGATTGCAAATTAGCTCTCAAAGGAAGGACTTCATCTACTTGAGTTTTATGGTTCCTTGGAAGAAGCACAAGATGACCATAGAGTGGTATTACAACAATTTTTATTTAATGATTTATTTACTCCTTTTGAACGTGTACTTTGTTAATACATGGGACTATTAAGTGGGATTGTTAAATCTATTGTTTGTTTTCAATTACTTGATAGATTAGTGTACTTTATAATATAAAAGTTGTGGATCTTTAGTGAAAGATTCTTAAGAGATCTATCTCTAGATGAGTTTTTTGATTTGTGCCTAGAATACATTCTTTGTCTCAAATACTAATACAGGTTTTCCTTAAAAAAAATAAAAATAGAAAAATCTTTAAAAAAATCTCACACGACACACAAGGCTAGTCGAGGGTTTCGAACCGATGACTTTACATAAAAGAGTGTCTTAACAATACACTCCATCACTGACTGTTCTACACCCTGAAAACTTTGATGTGTATATTTTTAAAAAAAGAATGAAGAATATTTTTTTTAAATAACTTTTAAATATTAATATTAAATATTGTTTATAATTATAATTTAATTTGTAAAATCTTATTTCCAAATAATCAAATTAAATTTAAAAACTTTATTATAAATTCAAATTCAGATTAAAACTACTATCTAAATAAATAATACTTTTATGATTTTAATTTTCTTTTTTATCTTTCATATTCAAATACTATATAAAAATATTAGGAAGCATCCTCCCATATAAATATTCAATACACTACTATTTATAAATAGTAAAATAAAATGGTATTATTTTATCGTTAAATGAAGTTTTCTTCGAGAATGTGGTGGGATGTGAAATTTTAACACTAATACATCATTACTACCCAAGTTTGACTATAAAATATAGAAGGTATTATTTTATCGTTACATGAAGTTTTTTCGATAATGTGGTGGGATGTGAAATTTTAACACTAATACATCTTTACTACCCAAGTTTGACCATAAAATATAGAAGGTGTTAGTTGAATATTTGATTACTTTATAAACTTACATATAAAATACTAGGGTCAAATGCCAACAGATAATAAATTAGTGTTGTTGGTCAAACTACCGCTCATGTTGTTGGTCAAACTTTTTTCTCAACCTATATTTTAATATATTATTATTTGAAGATAAGGTTTAGAAATGGACATATGATAAAATGATAAGGTTGAAGAATAAATTAAAAGAGGATTAATTATAAGAAATAGAAAAGTAAAGTAAAAAAAAAAAAAAAGCGCTAATTTAAGATGGAGAGGTTGATAATTTTTAAAATATTAAAATAAAGGATAAGATTAAAGAGTTAAAAAAATGGTTAAATAATATTTTGGTTTTAAATAGTATTAAAAGTAAATTGGATATCAAATTTTTGGGGAAAAAAATTGGATATGAAATTCATGAAAGAGGAAATAAATAAGCTTATAGAGTTAGACCATGAGTGTAATAAAAGATGTCAAATTCTGCCAGCGCGATTAGATTTCAAGGGTTTTGTTCAATAAGGCGGTTAAGGTTCGAAACTCGCAATAGTCGAGAGGAGACACCCAAAAAATCTAGCCATGTTAAGAGTTGACCTGGCCCAGGTCAGGTGTCTTTGGGTGATTTTGAAACTTAGATGTCCCTGGGTCATGGTTTCTTCGACCATAGGCTAGTCCCGCAAGTAACAAACACACTAGCAAACAAAAAAAATGAGTGTAACAAATGAACCTTGAACCTCATAATTTTATGTTTAAAAGTGGAGAAAGAAGAGGACATGCTAATTCTAGTTAAGGAGGAACTACAAAATAAATTACAAATTGAAACAACTTGTCTCGTAGAAACAAAGAGGTTAGGAAAAATAATTGAGCATAAAAATAGGTTGATTCTTGTTAAGGTAAGCTCTAATGACCATTGCCAAATTCTGCTAGCGTGATTTGTTTCTAAGGGCCTCGTTATGTATGGTGATCCAGGTTTGAAACTCTGCGATAGCGAGAGGAGACATCTAACAATTCAGCGATGTTAAGGGTTGGTGTGACCCAGGTTGGGTGCAATCCCCGAGTGATTTTGACGACTTATATGTCCCTAAGTTACTACTTCTTAGACCATAGGTTAATCTCGCAAGTCACAGATCTATTAGCAAAAAAACAAAAACTCTAATGACCATAAATATGACATACTTAGTAAAAATCCAAGTCTAAAAGGGTCAAGAATATTTATAAATGAAGACCTCATTCCCTAAGATCAAGCTAAATTAAGGAAGGAAGTTCAAAAGGTAAAATAAATTAGGAAGGAAGGAAAATGAGCGATAATTAGAAATAGAAAAGCTATTAATAGGGATAGAGATAAAAATGGTAATAATAAATAAGAAATTGAGACAATCTAGATCTTCTCTTGGAATTGTTGTGGCTTTCCATGGAGAAAATGTCCCATGTTAAGTTGAATCCATAGTGAAATTTGATATTATACTTATCGTTGAAACTTGGCAGCATGAAGAATACGAGGTCCCTAACATATAAAGATTTGTCTTGTGGTCAATATGTAACAAGAGATCCTATCGTAGAGGGGTTGGAGGCATAGCTTATTAAATAAGAGAGAACATGTTTCCTCATATTATATTTCACAAGAAAGACCCTTCCAATCAATGCATGTGGATGGAGATTTCAAAATATTATGCTATAAAGATTTATACAACAATATGTTATTTTGTGCCTACTAATTCTACCTTTTATAAGAAATGCGATCTAGAAAAAAAAAAATCCTTGCGATGGCTTAGAACAAGATATTCACAAGTTGAGAAATCAAGGCAACATCCTCTTTCCAGGAGACTTTAATGTTAGAACGAGAACTAACCAAGCTATTATCTTAAGTAATTGTTCCAACCCTAATCCTATATGTTTAGATGAGGATCTTGTTTTAGCTAGTTAATACACAGGAAAATCTGAAGACTTCATTGAGAATTTGTTCGAGTCTGAGTTTCTCAAGATATATAGTTCTTAAGATCTAATAATTTGTGCTAGTCTAATGAAGTGGCTGAAATCCAACCAGATGAATTATATTCATGGGCTTGGTAGTTGTGTTATAGATTATGAGATATTTGATATCCCCATTTACAACAAAATAGTAAATTTTAACATCTTAAACAACCATGAGCCTGACTCAAATCATAGACTTTAACCTTGACTCTAAGCCTTGTCATGCACAAAAGCCCCATAGAAGAGATAACCATAAGCACTTGATCTTCAACAAAAATAAAGATGATTTTTTTCTAAAGGATTTAAATAATGAATTAAGTCTCATATCAATTAAAGACAATATTGGAGACCTCTATCATAATTTCACGATAACCCTCTCTACTTCCAATAACAAGTTCTCTATCAAGGTGTTGGGTAAAAAGGAAACTAGAACAATGAGTCATTGGCATGATAAAGAGTGCAATATTGTTAGAAGTGTCATTAGGGATGCTTATAACGAGTCCCTAAAATCTAACAAGAGAAATAGGTACAATGCCCTAATTAAAAGTAAAAAATGTATCATATAAAGATAAAGCAAGATAATCTTTTACACCTTTCTAAGCTAGATCTTAAGCCTAGACTCAAAGCCTCATCATTCCTATTTTTAACAATGGGGATAAAAATAATCCCTCTAATTATAGTACCATTACGATTATTCATCTTTTAGCCAATTTATATGGAATTATTCTGGAAAAGAAGATCAATGTATTGCTAGAAAACCACAAAAAAAGAGTTCAAGGCCAAGCTTCTAGATATAGGAGTTATCATTCAACTATGGACCGCCTTGTTACACTTAGGATCATTATGGAGGAGTGTCAAGATAATAAAATTGTTAAGCCCTAAATAGTGGCACATTACCCCTTAATTGGGGCATATTACATCAGTAATGTTATTTTATTTATGTCAGCTTGGGTTCATTAATTGTAATTGTACCTCCTAGTCTCCTATATATACCAAGGAGACCTTTTCATTTGGAATCATCTCGTATTTGGAAATTTAAGTGGTGTAAAAAGAGGTTGCCCCCTTGAAGAGGCTTATTATCTAAAATTCTCTCTTTTTCAAGGCGTTGAGTACTTATTTTGAGGTATTTATGTGCTATCTTGACATTTGGTTCTTAACATTTGGTATCAGAGCTTAAGGTCTTGGGGTTTCGCTGCTACATCTGAGACATCTTGGAATTTCAACTATAATTTTTTTCTATGATGTTTCAGAAGAAACCCCTTAGAGGATATTTATTATATGGATCAAGGTACGTTGGGTTCAAATTTCATCTCCTGAGACCTTATACTTTCGGAGATATAGCATGTGTAAGATAGGGTTTTGGAATAATCTTGAATTTAGCCATCGCAGATTTTTCACTATGAAATTTTTTCTGTAACATTTTAGACCTTGAAATATGTAGTATATTCATAGAAAATATCAAGGTAGCTTTGATAAAAAAAATCATCTTTTGGTTCATCCTACGTTTGTAGATACACCCTATGCAAGATAGGGTATCTGACTAGCCCATATAAACTAGACTCAAACAGGTATTTCAGGTAAAATAGTGATATCTTCTTCAATGAATATCCAAATTAAGTTAGACTAGTTGCATTAGAAAGTGGACAATCTGTAGTATTTATGGTACAAGTTTCAGAATCAAATATCAAATATTGTGATCTTGGCACGCTTTACAAGTACACTCTCCTAGAAGGGAAAAAAATCAACAAGTGGTGGGGAAGTTACCATAACTTCCACTTGGCACATCCAATTTTTATCAAACCCATGGCATTGCAGAGAAGAAATATAAGAGAAATACAAAAAAGAAATTTTCATACCCATAATGGCTAAAATTTTGGAGATACAACAGAAGAATGATCGTCTAGCAGAACCACCTCGAAATCAAGGTTTAAAAGTGATACTTGGCCAACATGCCACCAAAAAAGGGAACTTCTACACCAAATAAACCTCCATACAATCCTACTTGGACTCTTGATGAAGGTGAAGAAATGTGTAGGGACATAAATGATTTACAAAAGAAGAAATTAACAAAAGATGAACTACATGTGATGATGGATGGTTTAAAAAGGGAGATCATGGAAGGATTGAAAAATTTCCTAATAGAGAGGACACCTAAAAGTGAAAATGTATCCCATGAAATTCATGATTAGGACACAAGGAAGATGAATCAAGAATGGAGAAAATCCAACTTTGGGTTGAAGACCAACCACTTTCCTAAGATCGATATGAGGAATTTTGATGGCAAGGACCCAATCACATGGATACTTTAGATGGAGCAATTATTTGATCTACATGGTGTGCCACATACACAAAAGGTACAAATTGTTTCTTTATATTTATAACCCAATCAATTTGTGTGGTATCGATGGATTTGTTCTCAAAAATCACTCGTCACTTGGACAATTTTCATGGAAGAAATGATAGCACACTATGAGGATACAAA